>PVKS010050587.1:0-11278 GCA_004027875.1 Aplodontia rufa
TTAACCTCTGAGTGTTTGTGTGTCTAATCCTAGAGATGATAGGGAAATTCAAAAGCCAGGAGGGTTCCAAAACCTATCAGAGTCTACATTGGGAGTACCAGCCACCCTTAAGGGTCTCACACCTGGCCAAGTGCTGCATTCCTGCCCTTCCAGATAGATTTAGTTGCAGATGTCAAGGGAATACCACATTCTAGGACTGACAGTCACCCATGGACAATCGGGGGCACCTGCAAACAATTTAACCTCAATCCCCCAAACTCTCTGCGCTTGCTGTGTGGATTTTCAGAAGCCAGGGTGTAAGGGTCTAAACACCAGGTATCCCTTTTCCTGGAGAGGCACAACCACTTTCTCCTGCGGCAGGCCTCAGCTTCCTAGTTCTCTTCCCTTGTCAGGGGTCAGCTTTAGCTATCTTTCATGTTCTCTGCCCATTTGGCCTATTGCATGTTAGGTCTCTAGAGCCAAATGTTTGTTCTAAAAGGTAGTCTAGATCCTAGGGAATGGCTGACCAGTTTGCTGCTGGTCAAACAGGTAGGTCCAGTGGGGAAGTGGAATAAGCTTCCACATGGCCCCAAGTTCTAATCTCCAGATTGTTTCCCAGCTGCTTTTCCTAGGAAAGAGGAAAAATGACCTCCAGGATACTAAAAACCAGAGGAAAAACACAGCCAATATTTGGGGAAAAGGGAGAAGGAAGGGAGAAAAAAAAAAGATAACAAGAGAAAATAGAGGCAGGTAGTTACTGTAACCATGACAAGAAGTCCATAAACACCAACCTGTGCCCAGCAGGATCCCAGAGTTCAAGTCTCTCTGTGCTACAGAGTAGCTCTCTAGAACAATGCCTTTCTCCTCCCTGACTTGTGCACACTTTTCTTCCACCTGCTGGGGTTGCTACAGGCACAAGCTTGAACAAGGTCCTCAGATGTTCAGGAAGGTGGTCATGCAGCCATTTCTTTGATCTCTGGCTGTCTGAAATGCTTCCTAGCAGCCTGAGACCTGAGCTAGCTGTATTCACACCCCCAGTGACTCCCAGTATGCATGACTATACTTTAACTGCAGCAAAACTGGCCTCCCTGCTCCACACCCTTGTGTCCATAGCAATGAAATAGGTTCTCTCATGCATGGCCACTAACAAACACCTCTGTTCTGTGACGGGCACCCAGTGTTCATGCTGCTCCTGCACCACCAACTATGGATGACGCTGTGTTGCTTGTCTGTGTCCCTTCCCCAACCCCTTCTTTCACTAGCATGGCATCACTGCAGGTTTGTGCCTTTCCCTTTGCCCATTGCCTTTCTGTGTGTTTACCCATCCTCCTTCCCAAAGGACCATGCTCTATGGGTTCTTTCTTCAGATCTCTGGAGTCAAGTGTTCTTCCTGGGGACTGGGATGGGGAGGTCAGGACAAAGCTTTTCTTTGATGTGTGTGGAGATGGAAAGTCATTGGAATGTATTTGGCTCGCCCTGTCCCTGGGTGATTCTTATTAGAAGTTGAATGAGCACCTCATGTGTTTCTTCCCATACAGAGGCAGGATGATAGTTGTGACCATAATCTTATGGATGAAACAAAGTGAGTTTCTCCTACTGGGATACCAATCCCTAGGCCAGGGGAGTCAGGAATGGCCACCACCCATGAACCTCTTTCCCACAGAGTTACCTGAACCCCCTGGCCCTGTGTTTTCATCCCTAAGACTTTCTCATGAACTGAGAGCCTACAACAACATTTTCAACATCTCAACGGTCTTGTGTCTGAGGTACCCAAGAAATAGGGACCCAGAGTATGCAAAAGAGGAAGGAAAGTGTGAAGGAAACTGAGGCAGGGATTTGCATGTGACAGAAATGTACTTGTGACAAGCTAACATTCTGGGTAGCACTGAACAAATCCTCTTATTTGAGTCTTTTCCCTTAAATCTACACAAATGAAAGACTTGAAACATATAATTGGTGACATTTTATTCAGGTGCAGAAAGCACAGTATGAGAGCTGCTTGAAGGGGAGGGCCAATGGGGTGTAAGACCCCAGAGAAATTGGCACAAAGTGGTTAAAGAGGGGTCCAAGTTAGGAAAGATTTTGCCAGCTGAAAGGGAAGAAAGAAATCAGAGGGCTGAAGAAATCAGAGGGCTGACATTGAGAGTAACTGAGTGTTTCCATGTGACTATCAACTCCTCTAGTCTAAATAACACATCAGTGGAGGGGGCCTAAAATCATCTACTGACATGAAGGATCAAGAGGTGAGTGGCCCTGGACCCTAGCTCAGTGATCCTGCAGACCAGCTCCCATATTCTCCCACCCTGGGGTCTGGGTGCCCCACTTCCAGCTGAGACAGTCCACACACACCAGCAACCCTAATGATTTCTCTTTACCTCTTACTCCAACCCTGCTGCAACTCCTCGTCTCTATCCCAGCCCTCTTCCAACTCCTCTCTGCTTGCGCCTCAGAGCAAGTATCAAGAGCTTTTGATAGCCCTGCACTCCAGCTATTTAACAAACAAGCAACTGAGAAGCAAGATAGAGGAACTGGTAAGAGTCCACTGGGATCCCCTGGTTTCATGCTGCCAGTCCTGGGCTCCAGTTTTTCCTTGGGATAGATAGGGGCTTATGGCCCATGGTGCCAAGGAGGAATAGGGTGCTGGAGGAAATCCCCGAACATTGAGAACTCTGTATGGTTCTTCCTCTTGTTTCCCTCTTTGCCTCTTCTCTCTCCTTGAGACCATTGCTTGAGTCCTTGACAAGTTTGCCCTGGGGTTGCTGCCTCCAGCCAGGGCCCAAGCCCTACTATCTGTCAGCAGCCCTGTGCCCTGTTCTGGCTCAGTCCTTAATTTGCTCTCTCTGATTATGGACTACCCACTTCTCCCTGGCCTTGAGTGGCCTGGAGAGGTAGAATTTCAGGGAGTTAAAGGTCCGTCCTTTTCAGCTCTGAGAAGCAGGGAATTAATGGTTCACTGGAGTTAAGTACTAGGGAGAAGAGGTCTTAGCCATCCTTCGTATTCCAATAACCCTGCTTTTCAGAATAATACCTGGCCCACAGGGTAAGCACAGTCCTTGAGGGAATACAACTCCTGAGTCACAGGCTGCAGAGGCTAGTCTGTTTCTCCAACTCCATTTCTGGAAGTTTATGTTATTGTCCTTTAAAGATAGCCCAGATTCAAATCCTCCCTTGCATAGCTGTAAGCTAACTCCAGTCAACACCCAAATTCTCTTTCCTTGAGCGCTTGAGTTAGTTGGAATTTGAGAACTTCTTTTAGACATATGCCTGGCATTTGCATGTCCCATCCTGGTCTGGAGAGTGGCATAAAGGGGGAAAATCCTAGTCAGCTTTCTTTCATTCTCTGCACAGAAGCAGCAGAACCAAGACAGTCTGGATCAATTGGAAAAAGTAATGCAATTTCTGTGTTTACTCCTCATATAGATGCTGGGGTTAGGGTAGGTGGCTCAGGTGGAGGCCATAATCTTGTCTTCCCACTCCTAGCCTGGAGAAGCCTCACTTTCCCTTGCCACACCCTATACTTCTCAGGATTCCTGCTACTCAGGTATCATTTGTGGGTCTGTCCTGATCACAATCTTGGGGCCAGGCCTTTGCTATTCTATCTCTGCCTCTCCGTAGTAAGAGTTGTTTCTTTTCTCTGCCTGGAATGTCAACAGAGGTTGGCAAATGAGCAGAGAGCATTAAGGCAATAGTTGGAGGTGAGTGGACAGTGCCAAAATCCCCCATGTCCCCTGGAGAACACCTCATTTTTCTACCTTAGCATTTGCTTTTCTTTTCCTCTGAAAGGATCAGATTCAGACAATTGGAATCCTGGTGTCAGAGAAGTCAGAATTAAAGACAGCCCTGTTTCATGCTCACCATGCAGTCAGGAAGAAAGAATGTGGGAATCCAAGCACCCCTTCATCCTTCAGTCTAATACCTTGGTGGGCCTGCAGGTGACTCCTTGGGGATTTATCTTGACCTCTGTCTTTCCAGGAGAGTTTCAGACTCTTGCCTACCATCTGCATTGTTACCAACAGCTTGTGGGAGCAATGGAGCAAACTCTGTCTTCCATTGTCACACAGAAGAAGGAGACAGACAGGGTGAGCCCAGCCACTTGCACAGCTACCAGCAATCCAACTTCCCTGGTGTCGGGAGTGAGCCTAAGAGACCTCCTGGAGGATGAAGGGTCTTGATGCTCAGAATGCAGCAAGGGCTACCTCTTGCTGTTTTGGGGGCATGATTACAATCAGCCTGGGGATGTTGGATGTTATTTGTCATTTGGGTGGGGGGTGCTCAAGGACACAGAGCCTCAAGACTGGGAGCCCACCATACTCTTTGTTGGCTGTGGCCTCCACCAAGTGCTAAGAGATATGGGGGTTGGGGATTTAGCTCAATGGCAGAGCGCTTGCTTAGCATGCTCAAGGCCCTGAGAGTTTGGTCCTCAGCCCTGAAAAAAAAAGAGAAGAGATATGGTGTTGGTTCTGGGTTGTGAATATTCCAAAGAGCTTAGTTTATTGCCATTTCAAGAAAGACTGGGGACGTGTGTGTGTGTGTGTGTGTGTGTGTGTGTGTGTGTGTATGTGTTCATGTCTGTGATACATAAACTTCTGGAGAGGAACAGGGTGGCAAAGAGACATTTCACTTCTTTACCTTTGAAATTTGGAGTACGTGAATATATTATCCATTCAAAAAATGAACAATGGACAAATTGCTGTCCTACCTGCTATCCATACTCTTATCTATGGGTGGAAGAAAGAAAATGGGCCTGGAGAATTAGGCCAAACTCCAGCTCTTCATGAGTGATCCCAGGCAGGCCACTTAGCTTCTTACAGGCTATGCTTCACCTACAAAATGGAGATAACCAGTAACTGCCTTGTATAGTGATTGCAAAGATTAAATGTATCATTAGCATGATGTTAGGTGAAGAAACAGTAATATGATTGCAGATTGTAGTATGACAATAACACCAGCATATGATACATTTGTAGTTCTTTGTCTGTTAGATGTTTCCCCCTACCTCATTCACTTTTATTGAGTTCTTATTAAAAAACCAAGAGTATTCAGTCATGGTGAAGACTCATGATTCCAGCAACTTGGGGAGCTGAGGGAGAATTGCAAGTTCAAGGCCAGCCTCAGCAACTTAGTCAGACCCTATCTCAAAATAAATAAATAAAAGGACTGGAGATGTGGCTCAGTGGCAAAGCTCAACTGTGTTCAACCCCCAATACCAAAAATGAAAATAAATAAAAATTGAAGCACATGAGAAGATTAGAGGTGTAGCTCAGTGTTGGAGCACTTGCCTAGTATGGGTTCCATTGCCAGCCCCACAAAAACAACAAATTGCCAGGCAAATGATGTTGCATTCCTGTAATCTGAGGAGTTTGGGAGCTGAGGCAGGAGGTGTGCAAGATCAAAGCCAGCCTCAGCAACTTAGTGAGTCCCTAAGCAACTTAGCACAAACGTATCTCAAAAACAAAAACAAACAAACATGCTGTGATATGGCTAAATGTTTGATTGCTCCTGAGCTCAAACCCTGGTACCAAAGAGAAAATAACGAAACGGCTGGATATGATGGTACACCTGTCTTCCTAGCTACTGGAAAGGTTGAGGAAAATGCTCATTTCAGCCCAGGGATTAAGACCAGCCTGGACAACATATTGAGATCCCTTTTATGCAAATCAAAGCAAACATACACAAAAACATAAATTAGACCCTGAGCTTGGAATTGCCGTGGAAATCTGTCACGTATGACTGAGGGAGAGGAAGTGTTACCCTGGAATACTTACTGCCCTTAGTATGCTGGCTGACTCTCTGGCCTTCCAGATCCTAACTTGGTTTTTGTAATTGCAGCAAAGCCAGGATCTAGTAAAAGAGCAAGATTCCCTCTTTCTGGAGTTGTACAAAAACAAGTAGGAAGGGGAAGAAGGATGGGTGGTCTGGGACTCTAGTATGAGTGCTGAAGTTTAGATTGGGGACTAAAGGTGATGCTTGGGTGGAGGTTGCAAAGGTTTGGATGTCTCCAAAGCTGAGCTGTAGTCCAAGCTGTGCCCCCTCATTCACAGGGTGGCCACAGGCAACACATATCCTCTCTGTGGCATGCCACACATGTCACTTGTAACCCTTGAATCCTGGAGTCCCTTCTCATTTGATTCTGTGATTGTGTGGCAGGGGTGGCAGATTGGTTATCAAAATGACTCTGTTTTTGGTTCCTTCCTACCTACACTACCTTTGGCTATAGAAAAAATAGTGAGGACCTGAAAAAAATAGAAATGTGACATTTGAGAGAGGCTCCTATTCCTTCTGGAAAAGAAAGCAGCTACGCATCTGGTGGTGGAGGAGCTGCAAAAGAAGTTGAAAATGTCAGAGTTCCTGTTTCAACAAGTAAGGCTGCAGCTGGGAAGCTCAAGCCCCACATCTCTGGAATCATCAGGGTGACCTCCAGCTGAGAGCTGGAAATTTTGAGTCCTTGTTGTGTTCCTGCCAGAGAATCCTCTAGAGATGGGTAAACATCCACAAATGGGAGCACTGCCCAGACATGTGCATTCAGAATTTCAGCAATAAGGCTTTTTTAAAAAATTGTTGTTAGTTGCAGATGATCAGAATGTCTTTATTTTTATGCAGTGCTAAGGGTCAAAATTAGCACCTCGTACATGCTAGGCAAGTGCCCTGCCATTGAGCAATAAGGCTTCTTGCATTTTATTTTTAAAGCATCTTGGTTGAAACCCATCATGTTGTAGATTTCACTTATATGGTTACACAGAAGTCTGTTCCCTCTCCTTAGGCTTGAACCCACAGTTTTATTATTGGTAATGACCCAAGTTGTAGATTGATCCTAGCTCATATGCTTGTGAAGGCATCACATGGAACACCTGGCCTTCCCAGACGTAAGCTTCTTACTGCCCCCCTTTCAGTTCTCTAGCTAATGTGAAGCCCCTCAGAGTAACCAGCAATTACAGGAGGCCATAGAGGAGTGGGCAAATCTGGGGACTCGTGGGGCAGCTGAGGCTTTGCAGAGAGAGAGGTGTAGGAAGAGATGACTCCAGGTGGCCTAGAGCAGAAAAGGACCAGTGACAGCATATCCTTACTTCCGTGCCCACTCTTGCACTTGATGGAGTTCCTAAAGCATCTCCAATTAGAGACCACTATGCACAAAGACTGAATGGATAAACTGCCATGTGGCAGCAGAGGATGCAGCAAATATCAGAGCAAGTGAGGCCTGCCCCCATGGGGCTTGCCTGGTTTTCCTGGACCTCTGCACAATGGGAATTTGATCTCTTGTTTTGGGGTGCAATCAGAGGGGAGGTTGTAACACATTCTGATTTGGTGGAGTTGGGGCCAGAGAGTGATCTGGTGCCAAGATCCTCCATGTCCTTCCTCCCTCTGGTCTTTACCCTGTGCCTGTGGCAGATGTGCACATTGAGAGAGAAGAAACAATGGAGTGAGAATGTGGTACAGGAGCTGAAGGCAATCTTGGAAGAACTTAGGAGGCAGAAGGGTGAGCAAGGATGAGGGAAACTTGGGAGATTGAGTAGGTCTGAAGGCTGTGGGGGTGGCTGAGATTGTCCCAGAGAGGAGAGTGAATTTAGGGGCACTGTGTCAGAGAAAAAAGGGGTCTGCCAGGAGGTGGACTGAAAGTCTTCTCATCTCTCTGAGCAGCATTGTGCCCATTTACAAAGAGGGGTGGTGTGCCATTGCCAACCTCTCCCAAGTTGGCTTCAGCATGACAATGTAAAAACTATACTGGGAAATGCCTTGAAATACTGACCATCATGAAGAGCTGCTAGGCAGAAAGGCAAGGCTTAGGTGAGAAGCATAGATGGAGACTTGAAGACTGAAAGGGGGGTTCTGAGAGGCTGAGTCCTGAGTCCCTAATTGAGTGCTTCCTTTCTCAGTGGAGCCACCACCCCCAGAACCTCCAGCAGGACCCTCTAAGGCAGAGCAGCAGCTGCAGGGAAAGGTTGATCAACTGCAGAAGCAGCTAGAGAGCCTGGCTGGACAGCTCCACACCCAGGTATGAGAGGAGAAAATCCTGAAGCACGGCAATCAGGAGCAGCAGGAGCAGCTGCTGGATCTGGAGAGGGCAGCTGAGATCTGGGACCTCCAGGCAGAGGAGCATATGTGGGTTCTGCAGACCATGAGACGTGATTGCACTACTATCTGCTGTGTTCAGCTGAAGAATGACAAGCTCAAGAAGCAGCTGGGCCAGCTACAGGATGGGTTCAGCTGACTGGTGTGCATCCCACAGGCTCACAGTCTCCCCTCATGTCCAAGTCCTTAACAGGAGGCAGCACTCCTGCCTGTCTGGGCCTTTACCTCACCCACACCCCCACAGCCTGTCTTCAAAGACATGAATCTGAAAGAGAAACATAAGAAATCAGCCTGACAATGGCATCCACCCACTTCCTTTGTAAGGAGCTCCAGGCAAAGCATGTCACTGGCAGAATCCTACTAAGTCTCTGCAGGAGCCCTGAGTCACTTTCCCCATTTCATAGCTAAGAAAAATGAAGCCTAAAGGTGGGGTCAAGCATCTGGTCAAAGATCACACAACTGACAAGTGGCAGAAAGGGAATCAAAACTCCAAGCAAGCTCTGAACTCTGATGCTACATAACCTGAAAAATAATTTAACTTAAACCTTAAATTTTGCAAAACTGTTGACAATCTGCTTGGCAAGGGATGATCAGAAGATATCTAAGAAAAGTTTGTCAAGACCAAAATAGTACATCTGAAGGATAAATCATAAGATATCATCAGGTATGAATATTTTTGTTGATTAAATCATTTGAGAAGTGTGTGGGATTTTTCCTGGGAAAAAATGTGCAAGATCTGTTCTATCTCTAGGACCAGTAACTGTCAACTGTTACATCAAAAGCTATATAAAGCTCAACTGTTATATTAAAAATTATATAAAACATGAGACAAGTTAAAAGTTTATTTCATTTTAAAAGCTGTCTGATTAGTACTTATTGGCCACAATATGGAAGGATCATAAAGAGAATCAAAATCTATCTACTGGAGAAATTCACTTATTAGCTGCATCTCCCATTCTAGCCAGTGCCAGGAAATTTCACAAGAATCCTTCTAATCTTTAGGGCTGCCATATTAAGTGTGGGCAGTACTCCCTGCTTATGTATAATAATTCCTTCTTTATAGATAATAATTATGGCTAATATATATTTAATAGTATGTACTATGAGCCACCATTCAAAAAATTTATATAAAGCAAAGGGAGGTTAAGCAAATTATCCAAAGTGACACAGCAAATAAGTGGCAAAAAGTAGGATAAAATAAAGGAGTTCAAAAAGATCAAGGAACTTGCTCCAAGGCTACACAGCTGTCACTCTTGAGCCGTCAGATGCAAGGCAGGCTGCCCTTGCTCCTTCCTCTATGAGAACCTGCCTGGTCCTAACTACATTCACCAGGGCCCAGTCAAATGTCCAAGGGTTGCCAGTAGAAAGCAACATCAACCAGTGGCTCCCCTTAGGGGCCACTCTTGAATTCTTCAGGAGAGACAAATGGAAATAAAGATAAAAATTCTCTAGATTAGTAAATATTGCCTCAGTGTTGCTTTTTGCTTTTGTTTCTGTACTAAGTTTTGAACCATAGGCACATAACCACTGAGCTACATCTCAGTCCTACGTTGCTGAGGCTGGCCTCAAAACTTCTTGCACTCTTCCTGCCTCAACTTCCAAAATTGCTAAAATGACAGGCATGCATCACCACACGTGGCTGCCTCAGTATTTTCTAGAAAACATCCTGTGAGGGGTTGGAAGTGGTATCTTGGTGGTTAGGGTGCTTGCCTGGCATGTGCAATTATACAAGTTCAAAACCCGCCACCACGTAAGCAATGAAGAAGTGTCTGAGGAATGAAAGTCATATGAGAAACTAAATAATACTTGCTTCTCTCTTTCCCTCTCTCTCACTGTCCCTTCTTTCTTTAAAAAAAAAAAACGAAAAAAATCCTGTGACCTAAATTAACATGCCCACAGGCTTAAAACTGCTCTTTGCCTATGGAGTCTTAAGTCAAAAGATGAGCTATGGGAACAGGTCCAAAAATGTCAGAAATCAAAGCTGCTAGTCTAGGCTTACTATAAGCCCTCTCTATTTTCAACAAAGATTTGCAAAGAGTTACCTCTGCTAACTCCCTTCCAATTCCCTTGTTACTCTGGATTTGCAGCTGGGAAAATATTTGAGTTACTGAAATTGCATATGAAATTTAGCATATTTGGATTCTTGAAAATGCCTTTTAATCCCACTTTTGAAAAGTTACCACACATGAATGGAGCAAAGTAATGCACTTCCCACATCCTAGCCTGCCAATTCTTATACTAGATTCATTCTGCACAAAATGCTGCATCAGCCCAAGCCACTACTTCTAAGGGGTCCTGCACAGCTCTGAGAATTCAGCTCAAGACACCAGGGCTCCTTTGGATCATTTTCTCCTGTTCTTTCTTTAATCAGCTGAAGGAAACTGCTCTGTGCGCAAAGAGCGCCTGTGGTTGGAAAGCAGCAACTGCATAGAAAAGGCTCTCCAACTTTGCTCTCTGTGAGTGGGAAGAACTGCGAACTGGTCTTCCAGTGCTGGACATACACACACAACTTTTAACAAAAGGAAGCTGTGGCCACGCCTTTCCCGGGGAGATAACACACTCGGTGTGAATCCCTGAACAGCCCCCCTCTGCCACCTGCACACCATCAGAACTAAAGCAACCTCAAACTCATCTGCAGCCTGCAGCCTCACTCCAGCCTAAGCCCCTGTGTTGCTCCCATTTGTATAAGACCTTTGGCTCTGTGCACCACAATCAACAGCAGGGGCTGGGGGCTCCTTGCCCAGGTGAGCAAGGTGGGGTGCAAGAGAATCCAGGGGCTTCCTCCAACCTTCCTGGAGAGAGGAAGGCATGGATATGGAAAGGCCAGCAGCCACCTCTCTGGATGCACCCCCAGCATGTTCAATCCAGCTGGGACACAAACTTCATGGAGGATGGGGGAGGATGCCCCCGCACTCTCCTACCTGTCTAGACATGGAGCAAGAGGAGAAGGATGCAGAGAAAATACCAGGCACTGAGAGTGCCTCTCATGGCGGTGGTGGCACTGGGATGGCAGCTCTATTATTCCACCTTCCAGCTTTACCCAAGTGCACAGAGCGCTGCAAGGGCCCCTGAGCCTCAAGCACAGGGCACTTCCCTCCTCACTTCCCATCCTTCATCTCTCTCCTCCCTCCCCCTCAGGCATCTGGTTCCCTCCTGGCCTCAACAAGCCCCTGGATTTTGACATGCAAATCCCGAGGGGTTGTGCCCTCTGAGTTGGGGAGGGCCCCCCCCC
>PVKS010050588.1:0-11486 GCA_004027875.1 Aplodontia rufa
CATTTGAGAAAGCTGCAATATCAGAAACTATGAAGAGGTTTAAAAATTGTTAAGAGGTAGAAAAGTGAAATGTTGGGCTTAAACTGAGATTACATCAGTATGGTAGCAATATCATACTTGTCAACTAACAGAATATAACTGCCTTGTTGTACCACATGAAAATGAAAATTCACTTTTTGATCTAAGGCATAATTCTTTTTCTGTCCACATTGTGTAACTTTTTTGTTTTTAATGTAAAGAAAATAATGGTCAGGCAACTGCCTCACAAGATGGCTTTGTTTGGAAAACCAGGGAGTAATAACTGCTGATCATGTTTTAATTAAAGTAGGGATCAAAAATTTTAAAAAAAGAAGTAGAAAAGATCACTATTTATGAAAACTAATTCATTTCGTCATTTCATGAGCACAGTCACTTCCATTTAGTAGATATTTAAATGTTTATTAAATGAATGAACACGAACAACTATAAATTTTAAGGATAAGAAAGAATCCTTACTAAATGATCTTTTTCAATCCTTCCATAGCAGCATGGTTTTAGTTGTTACAGTGATTGTCACTAGTATTTAATGAATAAAACGAGGGTTATCCGACATTTAACATTACTCTGAGCAATTCCAGTCATGACGAATTGCCATATCCTCCACAATTTTGAAATTCTGACTAAATCTACTACAAATAAAGATTGATGTGTCACATCTTCCAGAGTTTATATTCAGTTCAGTCTCTATCAAAATCACAACAGAATTTTTTGTAGGAAAAAAAAGCACAGGGCCAAAAAGATAATGTTTACACAGAGCAAAGCTACAAGACTTATACTACCTAACATATAGACTTGTGTTCTTGACACAAGATCAATAAGCAAATGAGGCAGAAGAGTCAGAAACAAACCCACACATAGGATCATTTGATTGTCGTATGGCAATAAACACTGGAGTGCAGGTGGGAAAAGTAGGACTTTTCAATAAATAGTACTCAGTCAACTAACATCCATATGGGGGGAAAAAGTGAACCTCGATCACTTTGTCACACAGTAAGCAAAACTCAGTTCCAAATGGGCTGCATTCTAAATGTGAAAGCTAAAGCAGTACACTTAAGACAAACAGTAGGGTACAGTGGCACATGCCTGTAATCCCAACAACTCTGGAGGCTGAGGCAGGAAGGCCACAAGTTCAAAGCCAGTCTCAGTAATTTAGGGAGATGCTGTCTCAAAATAAAATATAAAAAGGGCTGGTGATATATGTAGCTTAGTGGTTAAGCGCACCTAGTTTCAATCCTCAGTACCAAAAACAAAAAAAGAAAGAAACAAATAAACAAAACACAAGAGATCATGGATAGTGTCTGGAAAGGAATGGAAAATTCTTCTGATATGCTGCTAAAATTCATGATTTTGGTCCTGTCAAATAAATTGTAAAATGAAATATATATACACATATTTATCCACACACATATATATAAACTGTAAATTGGTATTGTAGGGCATAATGTCAAAAACTTTTCATAAGAAGTTATGCAAAAAGGAAGAGTCATAATTGCAAAGGAAGGTTAATTGAAATGAGACATCTTGAAATTGTTGAATAATTTACTCAGCCTGTGCATTTTTCTACTACCTATTTCCAATTACACAGTTAATTGAAATGGGTTTCAGTGCAGTAGTACAATTACTTCAAGAACAGTGAAATGAATTACAAATTTGTAACAGAAGAATTTAAAACAGATTTGGATTCAAAGTTTAATAAATTAGTGAAGATGGGTGAAATTTGGGGGCTTAAATTAATTTCATTAACAGTTTACTTTTATGTTCTAAAAATCATATATTGAAAATTTTTAGGGGGTTAGACAATTTCTCTATGATTTTTATAGTATAGTTCTTTTTCTGATCTTCCCTTTAGTCCCCATCACTTATCAAAAATGAAGGTCACAGTTATGGGAATAGTATATATATTATATGTATCAGTAGTATATAATTTATCTTATCATATTAATTTTAATTTAGTTAAGGCTGCCACCCTCTTTCCTTATCCATACTACTAGCCTGATCTTTTATTATTTATCTATTACTAGTTTTTATTCGAGGCTTTACTCATACCATTTTTCTGAATTTTCATTTTCCTGTGGGTTTTTTTAGTATAGAATAATTTTTAATCTTAATTATGCTAAATACAAACATCTTCATTATAATTTACATCTGATTGTTTCATTAAGTCTTCATTTTAAATATGGCTGAAGGAAGGAAGCCCTCCAAGATAAGCCAGATCATATTATTTCTGGCTAATAATTCTAGATCCTCTTCCATGAGTAATGGGAAGCCATTTAAGAATTTTACAGAGGGATTAGTGATTAAATTTGTGTTTTAGGAATATCTCTCCACAATTATATTAAAAGGAAGGGATGGGGCCTGGAGCTCAGCAGTTACAGTGCTTCCCTGGCATTCACGAGGATACAGGTTCAAACTCTAGCACCACATATGCAATGAAATGTTGGAGCAATGAAAGTCACATGAAAAACTAAATAAAATTGAATAAAAAAACTAAATAAAAATTCTCTCTTTCTCTCTCTCTTTTAAAAAAAAAAACTTAGGGGGAAGGATGACAAGACTTAAGCTGTGAGTCCAATTAGAAATCTGTCGTAAGAAGCCAGGTCATTATCATCACCACCACCATGACCTTAACTAATAAAAGAACCTAACAGAAATGAGAATAAAACCATCAAACTTAGTCATTTAGTGAGGAAGAAAGATGAGAGTAAGCTGGCTTCCAAATTACTGATTTCAGTGAATATCTTTCACTAAAATAGGGACTATCAAAAAAAGTAGAGTTTGGCAAATTATAAAAGGGAAACTGCAGATAGAAGTAACCTATAAATATTTCAATGTATAAATTTGTTCAGGGGAGATAGATGAGCCAGAGATAAAGATTTGGGTATCATTATTATATAGCTGTTAGTTGAAGTCATCAGAGTAAGTACAATCAGAAAAGGTATTTAGATTCAGAAGAAAAGGCAAAAGAATTCTGGTAGAGTTGTCTCATAGAGTTGAGGGAAGAGAGACTTTTTTTTTTTTTTAAAGAAAGAGGGGACAGTGAGAGGGAGAGAAAGAGAGAAGCAATTTTTATTTAGTTTTTCATGTGACTTTCATTCCTCTGACACTTTGTTGTGTACATGGTGTACATGGTGCTGGGGTTCAAACTTGCGCATGCAAGGCAAACACTGGAATCGCCAAGCCACTGCTCCAGCCCCGAAGAGAGACTTTTGAAGGAACAATGAACAGTGCCACCAAATTCATTGAGCAATGAATATGAAGTCAACATGAGAAAGAAGTCAGTTGCGTTTGGAAATTATGAGTATCATAGGGGATCACTGATCAAGAAGTTTCAGAGATGTGTAGTGCAGAAACTTTCATATTAAGTACTGAATAGATTTTGTACTTTTTTGAAAGCATTAAAAAGTGGATGGAATGCAAGAAAATAGAGACAGCACGTTTCTGTTCCAAGTTCTTGAGTATGAAGGCAAAGTAAAACAAAGAATAATAACCTAGGATGCAGCAAGCAGGTACAGGATAGATAGATTTTCAGTTCAGTTCTTTGTTTTACAGTCTTCTTGCTTAATGAATATGTTGTTTTGTTGCATTTTCATGAGTTAATGTTAACCTTTTTATTTTCCTATAATTATCGTTTTATAATACTTTGGTTAGTGGCATAAGTTTGAAAGAATTGGGTCTGCCCCTAAACCAAATTAAATATACTCAGTTGTGTGATTTACATGAATGCACAGGATTAAAAATATTTATGACAGAAATATGTAAAATCATGATTGAATAAAAGGAAGAAACTGACAGCATGTTGGATAAACGTGAGATATCTTAACAAATGATTTTTAAATGAGGCCATCTGTTAAAGCTTGCTGATGCTCTGAGTCTAGAGCAAGAGGTTATTTATGTTTTCACGCAAATCAGGCTTTAACCAAAATACTTTGGGAAAAACAGATGCCTTATAAGAAATTCATTATTCCTAAAATAATTACAACCCTTTAAATGTTAAAATTTCTCCCTACAAAGAATAGTATTATGCCAATACTGTTTGTATACATAAATGTGATATTATTGTGTCATTGCTGAAATAAAATGGTTTCTTCCTCTTCCTACCTCCAACCTCACCACCAGGAGATACATGCCTGCTTACCAGGACCAGTTTTCTACTTAGTTAGCCAAAAACAATTGACCTTTGAAAGTCATAACACAAGTAGCTGAATTTGAACTAAAATCTAAAGATAAACCTAATCTTTCAGGCATTTTCCTCCTACCCTTATTGTCTTTGTGACCACCAGCAAGTCTTACACATATTGAAGTCAAGGACATTTTTATAGGAGACCATAGTTGCTCATATTTCATTAATGTTGGAGATTTTGTGTAGTAAATAGGACAAGAAGGCTCACCTTCCATAATATTTTAAATGCACACAGCATAGTCCCAGGCAAAGTATATACACTCAATAAATGCCTTTTGAACACAGAGTAACATTTTGCTAGGAAATGAACTTCCAGTGTTGTTATTATTTTACTAACACGTGTAGTCACTTGTTTTAAGGAGTATACAGTATGCAGTAGTACCCAGGGACAGAAATCATCAGAGTCCTCCTTTACATCCATGTTAGATTAATTGGAGCTTGCATGAAAAGAGAGCATATTTAGGTCTGAGAATGTAACTCAGAGGCAGACCACTTGCCTAGCATAAGTGAAGCCCTGGGTTCAATCTTCAGGTTGAAACAAGAGAAAACAAATTTGTGAGGATCAGAGGGGGAAAAAAACTGAGGGGGCTTCCTATTTGCAATTTTATTATAGGAAGAGAGAAAGTAAATTATATGCAGACTAAATTTTTTTTGTTTCTCTAATTTATGGCATTTTGTTAACGTTGTCACTGAATGCAATGCTGAACCAAATTCCATGGCATATAAGCTCTTATCTCAAAGTTTACCTTAGTATAGACTCTTTAATACCCTAATGAAAGTATTAATCATTAATGTCTTCCTGTCCTGTGAGAGTGCTTTTAATTTCAATAAGCTCATACTTATTTAAAAATAGTGGCTTATACAGTGGAGTAATAGAGCCCATTTCTCCTTCCTAGATGCTCTTTGAGTTGAAGCACTTGTCAAAATGGAGGGTGAAAAAAGACTGGGGAATTATGTATGTGGAAGCACCTTATTGTGATAGAAAGTCTGTTACCACTAATTTCCCACCTCAGGTTCTGTGTGCTCTTTAAAATAGAATGGCATAGTGATTTAGAATGAGGTTCTGAGGTCCAGTGGCCTGAATTTGAAAAGTTGGCTCCATCACTTATTGTCAGAATTCAGCAAGACAAGAAACTTCTCTCTGTATCAGTTTCTTCATCTATTAAATGGAGATAAAAGTAGCACCTTTCTCACAGAGTTATTGTGAGGATAAAGTTAATATGTTTAAAAGACTTGGCACAAGGCCTAATGTGTGGTGGTACTTTTTACACAGACCAAGAAACGTTGCTATGCTGTGGAAACCTAGAGAGATGCCATTAGCAGGCAAAATTCCACTCTTTAGTCCTCCTTGTAGCAGGGAAAGATTGATGGTTCCTTTAAAATGGAATTAAAACAACTTTCCTTTTTATGAAGGAAGCAAAAGAAAGAACCATATACTTTCACATTCATTCTCTCATTTAATCCTCATAGTAAATATTACTTACTGATTTTTTTCATTTGAGAGAACTGAGATTCAGAAAATGCCTTAAGCACAATCAAATGTCTACAGATAGCAGGGGCTGGAGCAGTGGCTCGGCAGTTACAGCAAGAGCGGTGGCTCAGTGGTTATAGCGCTTGCCTGGCATGCGCAAGTAGCGAGTACAGCACCACACACACAACAAAGTGTCAGAGTAACGAAAGCCACATGAGAAACTAAATAAAATTGATTCTATCTCTCTCTCTCTCTCTCTCTCTCTTTTTAAAGAGGGTCAGTGAGAGAAAGAGAGAAACAATTTTTATTTAGTTTTTCATTTGTCTTTCATTGCTCCAAGAATTCATTGTGTATGTGATACTGGAGTTTGAATTCACATACTCACACATGCCGGTCAAGCACCGTTACCACCAAGCCACCACTCTAGCCCTGTTCCCCTATCCCTCTCTCTTTAAAAAAAAAAAAAAAAAAGTGTACAGATAGCAAAGCCAAGATTTAGTCAGACAAGTAGCTGACTCAAAGACCATCTGTTTCCACTTCACTCTACTGGCTAAATTGCTGACATTTGAGGCATAGTTGTTTTCTTCCCGTTCTAGAAGTGGCAAATTAAGAGACCTCTGCAACATTCAAGTCCATCTGCCTCACTTCCCTTCAAGTGGGAGCTTGCGTAGTAGATTCTCACATAATATTTATTCATTAAACAATCTGTAATATTTCCATTGCTTATTTGTACTCAAACATGAACATCTATGGTTTCATGGAAAGGTAAAAATAAAATTTCATATATGAGATACAGTTATCCCAGTTAAACCTATATCCTCTTATACTAAATGGATTTCAACGTCTTAAGTTAATGAGAAAGCATAATTCCAGAAGATTCCTGTTCATTTCTGTCTTGATCTTCATTTCTCTAAAGAATTTGTTGACCCTGTAATTCCTGCCTTTGGCCCAAAACAATAAAGTCCTTGTAATAAGTGTTTAAAAATAGGAATGCCATATGAATGATAATAAAAATGATAATAAATATTAACATATGTAAAGCACTTATACAAAACTTTCCAGAAATAACTAAATTTCAAAGTGAATTTATCTATAATGCATCTTTTTCCAAATGGATACATAAGCATGTAAGACCACTATTGTTATTTGACTCAGCCAAATCATGTCCTTTAATTGAAGTCCTTCCATGTTTATCTTCCTAATGCCATTCTAGAAACTGTCCACCTTTCCACCCCTCCCTCTAATCATAGATCTCTGTAGGCTTTGCATTTGTGTTTATCAGTTTTGCTTCTCTTGCTGTCCTTGCTGCACAGAGCAGAAGACTCTTCCATTAGCTAGTTGTGTAATATAGTTGTGCAACCTGGAAATGTTACCTAACTTCACTATGCCCCAACTTTTAATCCTTATTATGTGTCAGTCACTGTACCAACGCTTTACTTGTCTAATTTCATTTATCTTCTTTGTAAACAAAGAATTCCAAAGAGCTACCAGTGTTGCATGACTGCTAAGTAGCAGAGCCAGAATTCAAATATGTTTTGATTTCAGACTTTTGCTTTGAGAATTATTAAAACATATTTCCTCCACACATACTGATTCTAGAACATTAATTTGGAATTTTTCCACACTCTTCACCTTTCATATACACCCACATTCAACCTCCAGCTAACTGCTCTACTAGGTGAAAATGTGTAATGTCCTGCAGAATAATTGTCAACCTATTTTCTAGTCTAGCACAACTGAGGAATATGGCACACTTGCACCAGTGGCTTAACACAGATCCTTCTTAAGAGATGTGTTTCAAAACTTGGTGGTAAGGAACAAGCATGTTTAGAAAATTCCCAGTAGGTAATTGATATTCCCCTTTCTCTGATGAGATCTAAATATGCTGTAACACATAACAATCCAGAGTACTAACAACACACTCTAAGCATATTCTAAACACTTTTCCTATATTAAGTCGTATAATCCTCACATGAATGCTAAGATTAGGTCTACTGTTGTTGTTATTATTTTACCAATTAAGAAATTGAGGGGCAAAGAGGGCAAGTACCTTGCCTGACTTTTTGCTCAGTTTTTGAAAGATGAAACTTGTATTCAAAGTTGGCCTGGTAAGCTGTCTTGCATGATCACCTGGCTAAAAGCTTCAAATCAGAAATTACTATTTCTGTAACATTCCCACTTTATTTCAGGTATCATTTTCCTCACAGACTGCTAAATAAATGACCTATTGACTTCAAATTATTTACACAAATAGATACTTAAGAAATGGAGACAAGTTACTTTACCTTTTTCCTAATCTGTAAAATTGAGACAATAATAGTGTTAGCATCATGAGATCACAGTGAAGGTAAAGAGAAAATGCTGTTAAGCCCTTGGTACAGTACCTGACACCAAGTAAATATCAGGCATTTCTAACAATAGTAAAAATCTTTATTTAGCATGCATTTGCATGCTCATACCTTTTTAGGTATTTTTATAGTTTTGTGGCTTTCTTCTCTCATACTTGGTTTTCAGTCAGATACTTTAGAATTTACTTTTTTAAAAGAGAGAAAATTAGTTTGTTTGGTTATTTGTTTATTTATTTCATCTGGTTCCTGTTTTTCCTACACTTAATTGTGTATATTGTGCTGGGGTTCAAACCTGGGTCCTAGCACATGCCAGGCAAGTGCTCTATTGCTGAACCACCACTCCAGTCCCTAGAATTGATCTTTATTCTTGCCAACGCCAAAATTTCCTGCTTGAAGATTTCAAAAATCTTTACATTAAAGAATAGCTGCTTCTGACATAGTAAGTACCTCAGAAAGGCAAGTTAGTACAGATAACTGAAATGATATCCAGTCTCATGTACCTTCATTTCCGTTGATCTCTTTTTCAGAACACTTATGTTTGTTATGTACCTTATAAATTCAGACCATGACTCAAGATGAATTTCTTAATATGTACATTATGTTTTCTGAGCCTGCTAATTCTTTAAGGAAATTAAGGAAAAAATAATGAAGCCATGTTACACAGGTACTTAATTTTTTTTATCTGGGGTAGTACTATGGTAATTAATGCTTATTTTATGCAAACTAGACTATATCTGTTAACGGACACATTACTGTCAAGAAAATATTACTTGTCTTAATTATCAGTAATGAAGCAGGGATAAGCTGCTCACTTAGATATAATATATCTAATGACCTTTTCAGTCAGAGGTTGTGATGAAAGGTATCAGTTTCACAAATTATGCTTCATTCAGCTTCTGGCCTTTGTGTAGATTAATGTTTTGTGAGTGAGTTTTAAAGTCAGGCATAAATTGTGTTTGGTGTTTAAAGTTGATTGAGTGTCTTGCTTTTGGTACATCATTTATAAAACCTCAATTCTATCTTCAGGCTTAAAATAGATTGTCCATAGTAAATTTAGGATTGCCTTACTAACTGCCAATTTTTTTAACCTTACCAAATAAAATGCTACATATAGTTCCATTTGTTTAACCAAAGGACTTACTTAATAAATGAAATTTCTGTGTTATTTCTGAATTTAAGACAATAATCAAAATGTTTATATTGGTAATTTTGAACTAGGAATGTAAATATTCATAATACTACTTTTTCTATTTAAATTTCCTGAGGTTGCATAAAGCTTGTTAGTTTGACAGAATTCATGGTATCTCTTAATCAGCCTCTTACTGAATAACAGATATCTCATTCGATAAGTTGTAGATTTAGCTTTATTCAAACCAATAGAATTGACCCATGTTTAAAGTTAATAAGTCAGGATTTGGGCTAGAGTGGTGGCTCAGCAGTTACGGCGCTTGCCTAGCATGCAGGAAAACTCAGGTTCGAACCCCAGCACCGCATATACACTACAAAGTGTTGGAGCAACAAAGGCCACGTGAAAAACTAAATAAAATTGATCCCCTCTCTCTCTCACTCACTCTCTCACTGTCCTTCTCTCTTAAAAAATAAGTAAGGATTTAATTGTTGGGGGACTGTGCAACAGGACATTGAAATAAATAATGCCTTTCAATTTTACAAGCTACAGAATCCTTTCTTTATTCACAACTTTAATAAGAAGCCCGTTAAAGAAATCTTAACAAAATTGGAGCTACGCTGCTTAAATTGAAAGGCTACTAAAATAACTTGAAGGAATTCAGGGCTCTGAAGGAGCAGTTTAAATACTATTATCCTATTTACATAGTCCAGATACTAACATGGGAGAAAAAAGTACAAACCATTTTTTTCAAACCCTTTCAGGTTAATAGTGAAGAACCTAAAACCTAAAAATAAATATAACCAGTCTATGCTAACCTAACCAATAAGGGCTATGATCTAGAAAAAAAAAAATTACAGTATTTCTAAGTAGTGCAGTAGTTTTCCCTAGCCCCTGTTGCCATAGCACTATAAATAATTGATTTTGAAAACTCTGTTTAAAAACAGTTTTTGAATCACCTAATCTTTGTGTAGGAAAAAGTAAGTCATAGATTTTCCAATTTCAAAGACACAGGAAAGTCCTGGCTACCCCAACACATTGACTCTTCTTGCCCCATTGCTCATTTTGGAGGAATGTGAAATGATGGGTGCCAGTTCACTACTCTGACTCTGCTGAAGAGCTAGAAGCAGGTGCGGATTAGCAAAACAGAAGTTTTCCTGTATTATACTATTTTTTTTTAATTTCTCAGAGTCATTGTATATGATGTTACCTCAGCCTGGAACCTAGCATCTAATAACTTCTCCACCCCTGTCCTTGTCTTCTTTATCAGGCTAACTTCTGTGAATCCTTCATGCTGCCATTTAAATGTCACTGCCTCTTTAAGGGATTCTTTGGTCTATCCACTGCAAGTCTGAATTAGATACCTCCTATTTGTGTCTCTGTCACAGCAATAACCACAGTGTATTGCAGTTTTTGTTATCATCCCCTTCTACATGCTCAGCTTCATAAATAAGCACCACAAATGTCTTGTTCATCATGAATTCCCCAAAGCTTAGCGAAGTGTCTTACACATGGCCCTATATGTATTAGGGAAGGAAGGCCTGGGAATAAACTGCATATGCTAGACATAGACTCCAGCTTGTGGAGCGGAATGAGTCTTAAACTGGTTTCTTGTGGAGGAGCAGCTATTGACTTCCTGCGTGACTTTGGTGGAGTTATCTTTAGGTCTTTATTTCCCTTTCCGGTAGAATGATAATACCTCCTGTGCATTCCCTTTGCCTTCCTTGTACCAAAGTGAAAGTTTTCCCTGCATCAGAGCATTCTTCTCAGTTTCTAAATTATGATGAAGGAAGAGGTCATGTCCCCTTTTTTTTCATTTTTTTTCTTTTTTTCCTTTTATGTTTTGCAGTTCTGGGGATTAAACCCAGGGCCTCATACATGCTTGGCAAGCAGTCTACTACTGAGCTACAACCCTAGCCATCATGATACCAGATTGAAGAAGTTTCTCCATGAAAACAATTTCTTAAATATCATTACTCTTCCTAGGTCCTGAGAAATTAAATAAGAGACCACCTCCTTTTTCAGTAATTTAATGGACTTTTAATAGCGATGCCTTTTTTAACATAAAATATTTGTAGTTATCCTGTGAATTTATCCCTAAGAATGGTATTTGTAAGACTCATAATTTAACACATGGACTATGTGGTCATGATGGAATCATTGTCTACAATTTAAAATGCATAAATTTGCTTCAATGAAAAATAAAGATAACAAATACTACTAATCAGAGTCCCATCAAAAGCAGTACTACTCTTTCATTGACTAATTATATTATTTTTATATCGTCAAGAGAAACTGATGAAGTGACTGGGATGCAAGAGA
>PVKS010050589.1:0-11485 GCA_004027875.1 Aplodontia rufa
CTCCTCCTCCTGCTCTCCCTCCTGCTCCCCCTCCTCCTTTTTCTTCTCCTCCTTCTCTCTCTCTCTTTTTTAAAGAGAGTGAGAGAGAGAAAGAATCAGTTTTATTTATTTTTCCATCTGGTCTTTGTTTCTCTGACACTCAACTGTGTATGTGGGGCTGGGGTTCGAACCCAGGTTCTTGAACATGCCAGGTAAGCACTCTAACTACTGAGCCACTGCTCCAGCCCCATCTGAACATCTGACAAAGGGCCAGTAAGAAAGGAGACTGGGGTTGGACTTGGGCCCTAAGGACTCAAAGGCAGAGCCACAGGGGTGGGGCAAGCCTGTGGGCCTTGGAGAAAGATCTGGGGCCCCGGGCCTAGGGGGTGGGGTGGGCAGCAGAGGGCAGGGAGGAGGGCAGTGGAGGGCTGGGTCTGGGAGCAGCAGTCCCTGCTTGCAGACCCTCTCACAGCTGTTTACAGCTTTAGGGACCTTCTTTAGACTGAGAAGAAAGCCCCCGAGTCACCACAGGCTCCAGCTCTGGCTCCTGGGCCTCCCCTCCCCAGGGCTACTCTACCCGCCTCCAGGCTGGCTGGCCCATCCTGCAGTGCGCACAGGCCAGCCAGTCTTGGTCCCTAGGGCAGAGGCCTCCTTAAGAGGCCTCCAACCAGATGGGCTTCACAGACATCCCACTCCTGAGCTCCTTCAAGGTGAGCTGTTGTTCACTGCGAGATCCCAGTTCAGGCCTCTGCAGAGACGCCGACCTCCATAGCCCCTCCACCAACTCTGAGCAGCTCTGAACCCTCCTGAAATATCTCTAGAGGATAGTGAGGGAGCCAAGACCTGTCAAGGGACCAAAGATGACAAAGCCACACCCAGGGGAGTGGGGTCAGGAGCAGGGAAATATTCTGGACTAGTTGGAGGCCCACATTGCCCAAGGTCACACAGTCACTCAGTGACGGTCCTGGTCGTGGGACAGAAGAAGGTGGCTGGGCCCTTTCACTGAGGAGTTAAGATGTACTGTTTATTAGGGGGCTGGGGAGAAGGACACAGGACAGAGGTCCTGGGCAGATGGCCAGGTAGGGCACGTGTGTGAAGAACAGTAGAGAGAGCTCCTCCAAGCAGTGCTCCGAGGGCAGGCCTGAGCCTGGAGAAGGACGAGGGAAAGGAAGCAAGGTGTCAGCACTGCATGGGGCACACGTCGGGTGTCTAAGCAGCGCCAGGGCCCTGGCCTGGATGGGGTGGGGTGGAGAACTGGGCACCTGGGCACAGAGTGTGAAAGCAGTGTGTCTGAGACGGTGTGACTGAGGTTTTAACTCAGTGTGGAGTTATAGAGCACCTACTGCATACCAGACATTCTAGAGACAGCAGTGGAAGCTGCACCCTGCCCATGAGGGTATCAGCCTTGGTCCCAGCAGGAGAGAGGTGACACTGACAGAATAATTCACGGGGGCTTCTCTGCAAAGGGCCACTTCCACAAAGAGTGTAGGCACCACAGAATGTGGCAGCCACGCTGACAGCACACTGGGGCGAGGAGAGGAAGTGAGCCTCCTTCCACCAGATATGGAAGGAGAGAGAGGCCCCCAGGGCCCTGGAGGGGGCGAGTGGCAAGTGCCACTGTCATGGCCAGGAGGCGCCTGACAGCCTCGCTCCTCTGCCTCCTGCCTCCCCCAGCCACCAACCTCCACCTGTTGAGCTCCACTGGTTGAACGGCCAGGGAACAGGGAGCCCAGTCACTCTGCCTACACCAGCCAATGCAGAAAGCAGGCTGAGCAGTGTCAGAGAGGTGGAGGAGGCAGAGAGGCCCAGCCCAGGAGGGAGGAGGGCAACCGTGTGCAAAGGTGAGGCTGGAGGAAGCTGTCATTTCCACTGGGGACAGGGACACTTCTCAGGAGAGGCAGTTGCTCAAAGGCCTGAAGGACAAACAGGAGCCCACAGAGCAGAGGTGGGGAGCTGGCCACCCCCTCTGCCCAGGGAGGAAAGGTGCAGCTGACCACCGGGTAGGGAGGTAGGCTGGAGCCAGGCGCCAGGCCTGCTTCACAGGTGTGGAGAAATTACAGCTGGGCTTTGGGCAGGAGGGCACCAACGGTGGTATTTTAAAGAATAATAACTTTTATTGATTTTTTCTTATCTCAAAAGTAATCCTTTTATTACATAAACTTTGGAAATAGTCAAACATAAAGAAGAAAATAGAAATCATTCAATCTTACACCCTGAGACAACCATGGCAATAGTTTGGCATCTGTCCTTGTAGTTGTTTCTCTAAAAATGCAGCAGGCTCAAGGGCTTTGAGTGACCACCAGATTTCTCTAGCAATGTGCCTTATGGGAGATGACCTTTCTTGGTCATTGCCACGATTCCTTTCACTCCATTGTCTTGTGGATTTTGTTATTGTTTGTTTGATATATTGTTTTTTTTTTTTTTTTTTGGCACCGGAGATTGAACCCAGGGGCACTTTGCCTCTGAGCCACATCCCCAACCTTTTTTATTTTTAATTTTGAGACAGGGTCTCACTCAATTGCGTATAGCCTCTCTAAATAGCTGAGGCTGGCCTCGAACTTGAGATCCTCCAGTCTCAGCCTCCCAAGCCACTGGGGTTATAGTCATGTGCCATCACACCTGGATGGTCTTGCCTTTTTATTTCACTTTCTGGGACGATTTATAGTACAGTATCAAAACCAAGAAGCCAGTGGGCACATGGTTACAATTCTGTTCACTGGGCTACAGGGCTCTTTCAGTTTCCGCCGGTTTTATTGGCACCCGTGTGTGTGTGTGTGTGTGTGTGTGTGTGTGTGTCTGCACGTGTATGTGTGTGCAGGTGTGTTCCTGTGCAGATTTCTCTCCTGTATGTAAATTGGTGTAACCACCAACACAGTCAAGATACAGGGTGAATAATGGACCCATTGCCCTATGGATCCCAGCTCTTCCTTGCACCGGCCCTGACCATCACCCTACCCCTCCATCCCCACCTGGCAACCTCTCATCTCTCCTCTTGTGGAAATGTTACCATGCCCCACGTGACCTTGTGAGCTTCCCCCACTAAGCACAAGGCTCTGGGGACCCATCAGAGTTGTGGGCAGTTAGTGGTGGGAGGGATTCACAGTTCTCTAACCATCTCTTCCACTTTGGGGCAACTAGAAATAAAGCTGCAAAGGGAAGGCAGGTGCAGGCTTTGGGGGAACCTTGGGATTTCATTCCTCCGGGTGGAGCACTCAGAGCACAATTACTGGGCTGCTTTTTAATTCCAGTTTCTGCATGTTCATTGCTAGCATATAGAAACAGGAATGACTTATGTGTTCATCCTGTATCTTTGACCCTGCTTAACTCACTTAGGAGTAATGTCTCTTTTTGTACCTAATAATTTTCTTTGCTCTGAAGTTTGCATTATCTGCTATTAATACATCCACACCTGCCTTTTAAAAATATTACTAGTTGCATGGCTATAGTTTGCCAATACTTTCTTTTTTAATTTTTTAATTAATTTTTTATTAGTGCCTTAAAGTTGTACATAATGATGGGATTTGTTGGCATATATTCCTAGATGCACAAAATACAGCAACACAATTTGGTCAGCATCCACCCCCACACCCCTCTACTTCCCTCCTCCCATCCCCTGATCCTTTGCCTCTCTTCTGGGTCTTATTTTTCCTAAAAAAAAACCCCAAGTACAGTGTCATAATTCTTATACCTATGAAGGACATTTTTCAGATACATGACTCTAGTATATACATGACATAACTGCTTGGAAAGAACCTTGCTTTATCTCAGTTCCAACATTTCCCCTTCTCCTCCCTTCCTATCATCCCTTGCTATTTTTCGATATATTTGACAATTGGATTAAACATTTAGGTTTTTGAAAGGCATGCAGCATAGCTTATTCAAATATCTTATGCAGTATCTTGCAACTGTATCTCATAAATATTGACATATTGCATTTTTGTTCTATGGTTCTAATACATAAATTTATCTACTTTTCCCCCAAGCCTGGGTTTAACTCCAGCCTCCACAAATTAGGGGAAACATTCGGCCCTTGACTGTCTGGGTTTGGCTAACTTCGCTCAGCATGATTTCTTCCATTGCCATCCATTTACCTTCAATGGATGCAATATCATTGTTTCTAATAGCTGAGTAGAACGCCATTGTATATATATACCACAGCTTTTGGATCCATTCATCCAGTGAGGGGCATCTGGGTTGGTTCCATAATTTAGCTATTGTATCGAGCGTCTATGAACATGGGTTTTGCTGTGTCGCTGTAATGTACTGATTCTAACTCCT
Source organism: Aplodontia rufa (assembly GCA_004027875.1). Classification (NCBI taxonomy): domain Eukaryota; kingdom Metazoa; phylum Chordata; class Mammalia; order Rodentia; family Aplodontiidae; genus Aplodontia; species Aplodontia rufa. The sequence continues at coordinate 4,258 of PVKS010050589.1, forward strand.
CTGGGAAAATACCCAGAAGAGGGATGGCTGGGTCATGCGGTGGATCCAACCCTAATTTTTTGAGGAGTCTCCTCCACACTGCTTTCCAGAGGGGCTGGACCAGTCTGCAGTTCCACCAACAGTGTGCTACTGTTCCTATCCCCCCATAACCCCTCCAGCATTTGTTATTGTTTATAGTCTTCATCTTTGCCAGTCTGACTGGAGTGAGATGAAATCTTAATGTGGTTTTGATTTGCATTTCTCTGATTACTAGTGATTTAGAACACTTCCTGTGATCCCTCTTACAGGGGACTAATATCCAAAATTTACAAAGAACTAAAAAAACTCAATAACAAAACCACAAACAATCCAGTTGATAAATGGGACAGAGAACTAAGCAGAAACTTCTTTTTTTTTTTTTTTTAAGAAAGAGGGACAGTGAGAGAGACAGAGAAAGAGAGAATCAACTTTATTTAGTTTTTCACATGGCCTTAGTTGCTCCAACACTCAGTTGTGTACTGTGGTGCTGGGGTTTGAACCCAGGTCCTCGTGCTCACCAGGCAAGCGCCGAAACCGCTGAGCCACCGCTCCAGCCCCTAAGCAGAAACTTCTTGACAGACGAAATTGAGCAAGGCAATGAATACATGAGAAAGTGTTACCAATACTTTCAACCTGCCTATACTGATATTCTTGTCATAAATTTCCTGTAGGTCATGTATAATTGGGAAAAATTTTTTAATTAATTAATTAATTATTTTTTGGCACCAGGGATTGAACCCAGAGGCACTTAAGCATGGAGACACATCCCCAGCCCTTTTTATTTTTTATTTGGAGGAAGCTTCACTAAGTTGCTGAGGCTGGCCTTGAACTTGCGATCCTCCTTCAGCCTCCTCAGCCTTTTTTTTTTTAAGAGAGAGGGAGAAAGAGAGAAAGAGAGAATCACTTTTATTTATTTGTTTATCTGGCCTTTGTTTCTCTGACATTTAATTGTGCATGTGGTGCTGGGGCCTGGGTCCTCATGCATGCCAGGCAAGGGCTCCAACCACTGAGCCACTGCTCCAGCCCTGTGAGCCATGTTGGTTTTTTTCTTTTTAATCCACTCTGTCAATCTTTGCCTTTGCATTGATATATTTGGGCCTTTAAGATTTAAAGTAAGAATTGCTAGAGGAAGACTTACGGCTGAGGGTTTGTCTTCTGTTCTCTTCTTTTTCCTTTGCTTCTCTTTTTTGCCTTCTTTTCTTTTATTTTTTTCATTTTATTTTTCTGGGCTAAGGATGGAACTCAGGGCCTCACCCCTGCCAGGCAAGTGCTCTGCTATTGAGCTAAATCCCCAACCCTTTGCCTTCTTTTCTTGAACATTTTTTTACCGTTCAGTTGTCACTGATATGCAGTGCTTTGAGTTTATCTCACTGTTCGTTTCGGTGGAAGCTTTAGCTATTACAACACGCACATAACTTTAGAGTCTAGCGGTATGTTAATGTGTCATCACTGCAAATGAAATGTAGAGACTTACTTTCAAGTCCTCACACTCCCCCTGCTTAAAATATAATTATCTTAAGGATTCCTCCTATGTATGTTGAGATGACGGCTATAATTTTGCTTTGGTCACCAAACATAATTTTTTTTTTTTGGTACCAGGAATTGAACCCAGCAGTGCTTAACCACTGAGCCACATCCCCAGCCCTTTCTATTTTTTATTTTAAGAAAAGTTTTCACACAGTTAGATTGGACCTTATTAAATTACTGAGGCTGGCTTTGAACTTACGATTCTCTAGCCTCAGGCTCCTGAACTGCTGGGATTACAGGCATATGCTACCATGCCTGGAATCAAACATCATTTTCAATATAGTTGATATAGGAGGATATTCATTGTATCGACACCCAGTTTTACCCATTCTTGTTCTTCCTCCAGTGCCAGGCCTCCTTCGGTAACTCTGGAGAACTCCCTTTAGCAATTACTTAAATTCCCTGAAAGAATTTAAAAGTAATTCTTCCTTCCAGGATGAAGGCTTACTTCATCCAAGAAAGTCTTTATTTCCTCATTCCTGAAGGATAATTTTGCTTGACACAAAGTTCAGAGTGGAAAATGCTCCCTCCGTGGATTCAGATAAAAAATCTGCTATTGTTTGATTAGTTATTCCCCTGTCAGAAACATGGTATTTCTTGCTAGCTATCCTCAGTATTATTTCTTTGTCTTTAGTTTTCAGAAGTTTAATTGTGATATATCTTGGCATGAGGATTTTTAAATCTGGAGTTTATCTAGCTTCTTAAATCTGCACTTATGCATGGATTTGCATTAAATTCAGAAAACGTTCCGACATTTAAAAATTTTAGCCATTTTCAGTCCTATGCTCTTTCTCCTCTGTTTCTCAAACTCTGTTGACACAAAGGTCAGATTTTTTTGTTATTGCATCATGGGTCTCTAAGAATCCATCTCTAAATCTGCCTTTTTTCAGATCTTTTCAGATTGAGTAATTTTTATAATCAGTCGTTAGGATTAGTGATTCTTCTGTTGTTTCCAATTTACTATTCAGCTTGTGCAATGAATTTTTAATTTTTGGCTATTGTATTTTTCGGTTCTCTAATTCTCATTTGATTCTTTTCTTGTCTTCTATTTCTTGCTTACCAGTTCTATTTTTTATTTGTTTCAAGAGTGTTTGTAATTGCTTGCTGAAGCATTCTTCACGATTGCTGCTCGGAAATGTCTGTCAGATGGTTCCAACATCTGAGTCATCTTAGCGTTGGTTTCTATTGGTTGTCTTTTCTCATGCAAGTTGGATTTTTTTATGGTTAAGATGATTAGCGTTTTCTATGTCTGTATAATTTCTGTTCTTTGAAAGTGTATCTTTTTTTAGCATGCAAAAACAGTGATAGTCATAATCCTTACTTACTGGGATAGTATAGAATTGGCCAATCAAAATAATTACAGCCCACCTGGTATAAACGTCAACTGCAAATGATTAGGCTGTCGTACCAGTTTGTATAGCCTAACTGGTAGTCCTGGAAAAAATCTTAACTTTCTGAAAATATTTGTTATGATTTTGATTACAATTTTAAATGAGTTCTTTTCCTGTTTGCTTTAGTTTTTGCCATTTGATACACTGCTCAGCTGCCTGGTGTCTTGCCTCTCCATTTATATTTCAGAAGAATATCTCAGCAAGCTCACTGGACTCTCATGCCCAGGCAGGAATTGCCAATTTGGTGGCCATACAGATGATCGGCCAGGATGGTTTTGTGTTTGGTTTTATTTTGTCTTTTTGTACCAAGGATTGAACCCTGGGGTGCTTAACCACTGAGCCACATCCCCTGCCCATTTTATTTTTAATTTTGAGACAGGGCCTTGCTAAGTTACTGGTGCTCTCTTGTCTTCTATTTATGGGGAGCAGCACCACACAATGGGCGTGGTGAGGGACATTCCCATCCTCACAGCGTGTCATGGCTAAGTCGGTCTCTCTGTTGTGTCTTTGAAATATACTCATTCCATTTCTCCCTCTGGTGGGCAGTCCTGGATGTTGTGCTAAGTGGAAGGACCAGCAGCCACATGCTCACTGATACACCTCTTTTTCCATCAAGGAGGTACCTGGGTCCCAAGTAAGGTTACGTGGGCTTCCACATTGGTAAGTCAGACACCTTGGACTTGATGCTGGCAAGTCGCTCCTAGGAGAAAGGATCCCAAAACTTGGATCAGCCCTAGTCCAGAGGAGTCTAGGGTAGAAGCCACCTAATGTAACTAGCTGGGCACTGAGTTGGTTGATTTGAGAGGGTCCCTGTCAATGGTCTGCAGAAGCTCCATTAGCTTGGCAAAGGGAGCCCCTTCCACTGGGATGTGGAGTGTCTTGACTATATCAGAGGCTGTGGTGGGTATTAACATGTGATAGGGACACTTTGTGCCTGCTCCCATCCATCCATCCATCCACCCATCATCCATCATCCATCCATTCATCCATCATCCATGTACCATCATCCATCCATCCATCCATCCATCCATCATCCATGCACCCATCATCCATCAATCCATCCATCATCCATGCACCATCATCTATCCATCTATCCATCATCCATCCATCCACCTGTACCTCTTCCAAAAATTTGTGTCCCCAATCTTCCAACCTTGTTCAATCCCCTCCCATCTAACAAGCCAAGTCATGTGCCACTGCCCTGGAGCCCATGTCCACCTTTATGCTTGGCACATGCATGACCCCAGTGATCCCTCTCACCACTGTCTCTTGGTTAGCTCTATGTCAGGCCATTTCCACTCACAGAAACATAACAGCCCATGCTCTGGTACAATAGTGGTCTGGGTCATCTTTCCATGCAGCTTACCAGTGCCCCACAGACCCACTCAAGCTGATCCTAGACGGGCTGCTGCTGGGTCAGTGTGATCTCAAGGCTCTTTGGGTTTCTTGCCACTGGTTCATGGTGGCAGCTGTTTCTACATCCCAGGTTTCGAAGCTTGATCTACCAGGGGTGGCACACAGGGGCATCTGTCTTTTTGAATTTTCATGTGGCTCCCTGCTGTGGACAGGGTGGCCTTGCTCCAGCCCTCTGCTCTCGTTCTGCTCTGGGCTGGGACCACCTGGCATTCTGCACAGCACGCTCTCGTGTCACAGGTGCCTCCAAGCTTTTGACTCTGCCTGAGGGGCAGGACTTGTCTCCAGTCCGGAGCTGTGCAGGTACTCACAACATGGCTGCTTTTCATGCCATGTGTAGTTAGCTTTGCATCGCTGTGACCAGAACACCCGACAAGAACAACATAGATGAGGAGTTTATTTTGGCTCATGGTTTCAGAGGTTCAGTCTGTAGTCAGCCAGTTCCACTGCTCTAGGCCTGAGGTGAGGCACAGCATCATGGCGGAAGGGCATGGTAGAAGCTGCTCAGGCCATGGCAGCTGGGGAGCTGAAAGACACCACACACACACACACACACACACACACACACGGAGTGCACAAGGAACCAGGGACAAAATATAAACCCAAGCACACGCCCTGGTGACCTATATCCTCCAGCCATTGTCCATCAAATGGCGCTATCCACTGCTTAGCCCTCAGCTCTCAAAATGTAATGAGATTAACACAGAAGTCTTGGGGGCCACCTTCTATACAAACCATTACATCCTGTGATAGAGGTGATAGAGGTGTCAGCCAGCCGGGTCCTACCCACGGCTTCAGGCTGCAGAGCCTTGCCCTTCCCTCCTGGCCGCAGAAGCACCAGGTGCTGTCAGCATTTCACCTAGCAGGGAAGAGCCCAGCAGCTCCAGACCACAGGCCTCAGCACCCTCCCTGTGGTGTGGCCACCCTGAGTCTCTATAGGAGTCTGTGCCACTCCTAACTTCTCAGGTCAGTTGATGTCATGCTGTTCTGTGGGGTGCCTGGACCACTAAGGCCCTCCTGATCACCCTGTGATAAGAAACAGGCTAAGGTCACCTGGGGCGAGCCTGTGAGGGTGCCATTGTTACCCAGGAGAAAGCAAATGACCACTTATCTTCCTCCCTGCGGGCCGTTAGAAGCCAGCTGTCTGCACTCTGCACGCAGAGGCTGTTTGTCTGTCCAGTACAGACAGGATACAAAGCAGTTCCAATGGGGATTCTGCTCCACTCAGGTTGCAGCAGGCTTTGTCATCTGCCACAGTTCCTCTGGTTTTGTGACTGCTGAATCACATGGGAGAATCACATGGGAGAGTCACAGGCCCCACTGTCCCTGAATCCTTGGGCTCCTGTATCCGTGCAGTGAGGTGGGCCTTTTTGGTTGGTGTCTTGGCTAAGGGAATCTCTTGCTGCTTCCTCAGTAACACTCCTCCCACGGTCATGGACCATCTCCATGGTCTTCCAGTTGCTGAGAATGTCCACCCCGTGTACCCCAGGGGGCTGACCCACTGCATCCTTGAGGAGACAACCCTGGACCGGTGTTAGAGGCCGAGCCGTGTCCCGCCTAACCCACCTGCTGAAGCACCGACCCCACCCCTGGCACCTCAGAACGTGACTGTACTTGGAAACAGGGTATTTTACTCAGCTTTCACCACTGTGACCAAGACCTGACAAGAAAAAATGAGGAGGAAAAGTTTATTTTGGCTCTTGGCTTCAGAGATTCAGCGCACGGTTGGCTGGCTGCATAGCTCTGGGCCCAAAATGAGGCAGAACAGCTCGGTGGAAGCGCAGAGCAGAGGAAAGCAGCTCCAGACGCGGCCACGAGGAGCAGAGAGTGCCTCTCACCAGGGACAAAATAAGAACCACAAAGCCATGGCCTGGTGACCAACCTCCTCCAGCCACGCCCCTCCTGCCTACAGTTACCACCCAGTAAATCCACATCAGTGGATTAATCCACTCATTAGGCTCCAATTCTCACAATCCAACATTCCTCTTCCAAACATTCCTGCATTGTCTCACACATGAGATTTTGAGGGACAGCTCGTATCCAAACCATATCACAAGACCCTATTTTTTTTCTTTCTGGTAGAGGAGTAAATGCAGGCCTTTACGCATGCGAGGCGAACACTATCACTGAGCTAGAGCTGAGTCCTTTCTCTTTTCTCTCTCTCTCTCTCTCTCTTTTTGGTAGTACTGAGGGTCAAATCCAGGGACATTCTACAACAGAGAATCTCTAGCCCTTAAAACCTTATTCTTTCTTATTTTGAGACAGGGTCTCACTAAGTTGCTGAGGCTGGCCTCAAACTTGCAATCCTCTTGCTTCAGCCTCCAGTTGCTAGGATTACAGGTATATACCACTGTGTCTGGCTGAAGACAGAGCCTTTAAAAAGGTAATTGAAGTGAGGAGCTTGGGATGTAGCTCCGTGGTACAGCACTCGCCGAGCAAGCAGAGGTCCTGGCTTCAACCCCCAGCATACACACGCGCGCGCACACACACACGCACACACACACACTGGTCCCTAAGCCAATGACTGGGGTTCTTAAGCAATCAGGGCACAGACGACCCTGCGAGGACACAGGGAGAAGATGATCTCTACAAGGGCCTCAGGAGGTACCTGCCCTGCTACTCCTTGGTCTGGGACTCCAGGCTCCGGGATGTGAGTAAGTTTCTGTCGTGGCCAAACCTGTGGTGCTTGCTGTGTGGGCCTGAGCTAATGAGTGCAGTCGAGACTCCTCGTGTGCCTGGTCCTATTGCACCGCATGGAAGGGAGGTCGTGCTCCTGTGGCCCCCAGGCCATTCCATGTCAGCTCGGACCCCACCCAGAGTCTCTCTCTCTCTCTCTCTCTTTTCTTAGATCTGGCTCTGGGAACTGGCTCTGGTCTGGC
>PVKS010050590.1:0-11486 GCA_004027875.1 Aplodontia rufa
AGTTTCTGTAATAATATATTAGTTTAGATGTGATGCACTTATAGTGTAAACTGAAATAGTAAAATTAGAAAGAAATACTAAATTAAGTTATGAAAGAGGTAAAAGACATAGGTCTTCATGTTTAAATGACTTTGGCAAGTGAAATTGTCCATGATTATTTCAGATTATGAATTAAGTCATTAAGCATAGGCACTAAGATAGAAGACATAGAGCAATTTTCTAGAAAGATAACTTAATTGAGCTTTTATTGCTCTATGTTTGAATTATCTTTGAAATTTTTAAAGGGAATCTGATGATGTGTTGGCAAAACAATTTTGAAGCTCAGGTGAAAGCCAGGACTATAGATAAAAGTTTTGGAAGTTATTGGTGTGTAACTAATATTGTTGTTACTTGAAGAATTCTATATGGAATGACTCAAGACTTGAAAACAAGTGAATCAAGATACCTATAAGGTATGCTTTTAATAAATGCAACCAGAGACAGAGTGTAAATATTTGAAAAGCAACCTGGATAAAAGGGAAAAACTTCTAGAAATAATGGAATCGATACTAAATTACTTGGATAAATTGATATATATGAGGAATAAGTTTGTTCATCAGAAACTGGGTTAGTATGGGTAGGGAAGAAGGAGGATAGAGAGAGGTTAGATACAGATTACCAAACACAGAAGAATGACATTTTATTTTATATCATAGTAGATTAGATGTGCTTTATTTACATCAACATATGTATTTCAAAATAGTTATCAGAGAAGAATTTGATGTCTCCAAGCAGATAGACAATATGTAAGGTAACAGAAATGATCATCACCCTAATTTGATCATTATATATTTTAAACACATATAGTATTATTGTATTGTGCTCCAAAAATAAGTAAAATTATATACCAATTAAAAATAACATATAATTCAAATAACATAAAATGGTAGAAAGAAAAACAGGAAACTGAAATTCAGATAAGTAAAATAAAATTCAAAAAAAAATTGGGTTATTAAGTCATAGAAGAATAAAAAGAACCATGCAACTGTGTTCTGATAGCTCTTATTCTTAGGTGCCTTCAGACCAATTATTTACTTAACTGATTTCAGGAATTAGTGGAATTACTATTTTTTTAAAAATCATATCATGTATTGTAGCTTTAAAATCTGAAAAAAAATACTCTGAGCATGAAAAACAGTGTATCACTTTATTAGGTATTACCTTTATGAAACATGTCTACTTTCTTGGAGTGATAGATGCTCACATCACTTTTGGTTAGCTTCAAAATTCTTTTTATGAAGCTTCAATAGTTCATTTTCATATCCAAAACATAATTTATGTGATTCCTTTGGAATTAAATAAAGAGAAAACTGGTGATATTCACTCTTAAAGCTATATTAGGGTGAGGGCAAAAGAAAATAATCCTGTGGAGGCCTAGAGAAAAAGTGTAGAGGGTCAGAGTTGCAAGAAATAATGGACATCTGTAAGACAATAGATTTAAAAGGGTGTAGCCAACAGTTTCAAGTGCAATTGTGGCAAATAAAAACAAGCTGAAAGCTTGCGGTAGACTTTCAACCAGATGTGCAGACACTAGGGAGTAGATGTTTTCTAAATTGAAAAACATCATTTTTGAATTTCCATTTCACCTTTCTCTAAGATTGTCTTATTCCACCCAAGAAATTTATTGAGATACAGTGGCAGGGATTTGCTGTAAAGCCTGTGCTCTAGTGAAATACATTTTTTTTTTTAAAGAAAATTAATCACCCTCTCAGGATTTATTCTGAACTCTCTTCACTATTTTGTTAACAGGGATTATTTCTTCAAGAGGAAAAAAAAAACTCTTGGGGTCTGAAGAGAAGACAGAGGATCATTTCAAATGTTGACTTTTTCCCCAATTTCATCTATACATTAATCTTGATTCATTCTATAAAATTTGGCAACTTACAGAGAGGTGACAAGATAGAAGTTAGAAACAACCACATAGTATTTATTTAAAAATGTTCACTGTCAGTAGAATCTGGCTTAAGAGACTTTAACAGCTCTTAAAACATCTCCATATAGCAATTCCTTTTAAGAGGACCTCAATCACAGCACAAGATGGTGCCATTAGCATATTATGATAAACAGTTTGTGCCATTAGGTCACTCTTACCAACAGGCCACAACCAATTCATTAAGACGAAAGTACATTGCTGAAAAACTAAATCAACTCAATAACCAACCTGTGGTCAAAGTACAATCCCGTAGCAAAAACACTCTAGCACCTCCATTAAGCTCTAATGAGAAGGCCCAAAGCTCCTCAGCATTTCCTTCTCCCAAGTTACAAGTGACAGTTTCCCAGGGCTTCTATAACAGGGCTATGAAATCACCATCATCTGACTCCAAAAGTCCAGTCACGCCTTCAACAGACCTTGACTGGAGAAGTTCATCGCATCCCACTTTGAAAGACCTAAATTCACCTTTGTTGCACCAGAAACCTCAAACTGCACCTTCATCTTACTTCAACAAAACATCATCATCATTGGAGGCCAATAAAACAGCCATGAGCTCAAGACTATTCCTCCCCAAACCTCAGACAATATCTTCAAGCCTAGACATTCCCAGGACCTCATCTTCATTGAAGTCCAATCAAAAAGTCTCAAGTTCATCAATGTCCACTCTCCAACGTCAAGAAACACCTTCCCTAAACATGTTCTGCACATCACCTTCTTTAAGACCAAACCAAAGAGCTCTTAGCTCAACATTAGTTCAATCCAAATCTGCAAAACCATCCTCATTGGACTGCCTTTGGACATCTTTATCAGAGCACAATCAAAAATCTTTGAGCTCACCATCACTCAAAACCAAATCTGAAACACTTAATCTTCTTCAGAAATCACCTTTAGTGCAGCCAAATCCAATGACTCTAAGTTCGTCATTTCCTGCCTCCAGACCTCAGAAAACACCCACATTGAAGTGCAGTCCCAATGCTCTAAGTTTACCGTTGTCCCACTTAAAATCAACGAAATCACATTCTGTCCACCAGTCTCAGAGTTTACCATTATTCCAGGCCAAGTCTCAGACAGCGTTTACCTTTGATCATAAGTTCCGGACCTTCAGTTCACCAGTTTGTCACTCTGCATTTCAAATTGCTACTTCACAAAATGACAAACCTAAAGCTACAGAACAAGCATCATCTCTCAAACCAAGTGTCACAGGACTATCGCTATCAAGCAGCAAGCAGTCCAATAGGAGCTCAACGATTTCAGCAATGAGTTCCAGAATCCAGAGTAAGCACAGCTTCAGTTTTAGTGCAAAGAAACCATCAGATAAAGAAATGCCATGGGCTTTAGAGTATAGTCTGCCCTATATTGTTAAAGGTGGAACTGTCCCTGACAAAGTGTTAAATAAAATTGTCAATTCTATATCCAAGACTAAAATTCAGAAGGATCTCTCTAGGCAGATTCTCTTTCGAAGGATGAGGGGAAAGCCAAATCCTCATCCTGGTCCCCGTCTTTCAACCACATATACAGTTTGCTTAATTTGTGCTTCCTGCATAAAATCTCAGTGTAAACACGTTACAGGAAGGAAAGATCCTCGCTGCGCAACACTGTTTGTCATACCAGCACCTGAGGCCAATTTTGAGGGGAAAATAAAGGTGAAATTAGTTCTCATCCTCTCCCTACCAGAAAATTCTTGTCTCCCATCTTCTCCGAAAGATAATCAACCTGATGAAGCCCCTGATGACAATCTTGAAGAAATGAGGAAACTATCACAGATTTTACCGTCATCTGAATCAAGCATCATCCAAGGGCTCAACGTGAAGAAAAGATGGTTGACATCCCCTGAGAACAAAGGCACAAGACAACAGCCCCAGACAATTGACTGGCTGCTTTATGTTAAAAAAAGTAATAATTTTCAGTCACTACCCCAGATGCCATCTCCTCCTTCCTCCTCATCCTCTTCCTCCTCCTTTTCCCTTTCCTCTGCCTCCTCTTCTCCGTCTTCTTCCTCCTCTTCCTCTTTTGCCTTACCCCCTCCACGCCCTTCTGCAAAAGTCTCTGCTTCATCACCCATCTCATCCTGTGTAGTCAACAAGGTACTTAGCCACCACAGGTTGCCTCCAGGGATCTCCTGGCTTGAGTTTATATGCAATAAAGATCATCAGCCCCGTCCTCGGAAATTAAATAAAGGTCAGTCACCACTTCCCAGAACAAGGTTTGTGAGGAATCGCACCATCATGAAAGGGACAAAGGCATCAAGTGCATTGCTCAAATTTTTCCAGACCAAGTTTCAGAAAGAAAAATTCTGATTAAATTCACTTTCTGTCTCTTTGAAATCAACGATTTCTTAGTTCTTTGAGATTAACATTTGATTTTCTACCGTGATTATTATTGTTCTTAGTAAAAACAAAACATGACTTGGCATTTTAGCTAATGAGTATCTATTTTAGGAGAACTATTATTTAAGGAAGCTACTTGCTTGCTAAATAATAGAGTATGATTTTCTGCAAGTTATAAACAAAATCCTGTATTTTTTTATTTTTATTTTTGAAGAAAGAGGGACAGTGAGAGAGACAGAGAAAGAGAGAAACAACTTTATTTAGTTTTTCACATGGCCTTAGTTGCTCCAACACTTAGTTGTGTATGTGGTGCTGGGGTTTGAACCTGGGTCCTCGTGCTTGCCAGGCAAGCGCCGAAACCGCTGAGCCACCACTCCAGCCCCCAAAATCCTGTATTTTTAAGTGAATGTCTGCCTCATAATAGCCACTATATAAATTTTACTCAACAAATTTATCAATGTTATCCAAATATCAAAAATACATCATCCATCTGGTCTTGGACAGCATCGAGTTCATTATTATTCTCCTTCTTTATAAGATATAATGACCATGCTCTCAAGTCAGTTTATGCTAACCTGTTTTCCTATCTATCTCTAAAACTTTACATGAGATTCAACAGGTGAAAAAATAGAGGAGATTTTCTGTTATGTATTCCTAGAAAAATATTCCCTATGTCAACATCCCACACACTGCGAGTCAAGAAGTTATTCAAGCTTAGCAGCCCTGAAGAGAGACTGGCAGGTGCTAATACGCTTGCTCATGCTGTTTGTGCCAATAACTCAGTTATGGACCCTTAAGTCATTATCACTTCTTTTCATACTGCAAAATGGGTTAATGAAAAGGTGTTTGAAGATGTTTTTTCTCCCTGGGTCTACTGGAAAAGAAGGCAGTTACCATCACCTACTCATCTTAAGTGATTATCTCTATCCCCAAGGTTTGGAATGTTCTTATGTACAGTAATGTCTCAATCCTGCTTCTCCACCTCACATCTTTTCTGATCATTAGAACACATATGGGCATTTTCAATTGAACATGGTGTAGCATCTCAAACTCCATGGACAAGGCATGGAGTTTATCCTTTATGTCTTTATGGTCTTCTGCCCCATACATTTCTTGTTACAGTGGATGTACCGTCACCCACCATGGTGTCAGGTGTGACTTTTCATTCCGTTGCCTGCCTCTCTCCAAGTCCATGAATTCCGTGGCTTTATTATTGTTGCAATCCAACCTTTTCTCTTCATTCCCATTGTCACTATCCTAGTTATGATCACAGGCATTCTTCACCTGGATTATGGCAACACCTTGAAGACAAGAACTTTTACTTTTAAATATATCTCTGAGACAGAAATCTGGTGTTACTCTACTGCTTATTTTCTATTAGTTATCACCCATGGTTTTCTGGGTAAATTCCAAGATTGTGTTTATGATTGAAGTGTGATAGCCTCTCAAAGCTGATTTCTTACTCTTCTCCAGCCTCCTACTGGGCGCTTCAGCCACACAGATTTCTTTACAATACGTAGATTGTGTCAGCACCTCTCCAACATCCTGTATTTTAAACCAACAATTCTGCCATATGGGAAGATCTTCCTGTTTTTGCATTTTAATCTCTGGTTTGTCTTCACATCCTCTGGGATTTTTCTCTGTTGATCTGCTTACAGAGCCATTACTTGACTTTCCTCTGTGAACTCTGTGTTCCCTTGTACAGCTCTTGATTATATTATATTGCAACCGCTTCTTATATGTTTTAACTTGCTAGACTAAAAACTTTTGTTAAGCACTTTATCCCTGTTATTTTTACCTTGTCCTTGGAATAGAGTAAGTGCCCTAAAATATGTGTTGAGATTGAGTTAATGCTTTTGAAGCTCTTGATTTAAAAAAATGTTCTGAAATAAAAATATTTCTTTGGTCTGCATTTTCCCTATAAGGTTAATACTGAGTTGCTATTTGTATATTATTTTTTAGTAAGGACTTATATAAGCATTTTGCTGTTCACAGCAATCATCCTCATCTTATTGCTTATGTTCAAATAGTTTCTAGTATTTGAGTATCAAATATGTGGACTAATGTATAGTTGATCCATGATAATAGTGAAGAATTGGCATATATGATAATGTGTTCAAGACCTTTTGCAAACTCTTTAGAAATCATGCATTCTCTACTTCTCTTCTGGTGATACATATCACTTGCATTTGCTCATTTAGTGTCTTCCCTACTAGACTAAATTTCATGAGCAGAGGATCTTTTTCTATGTCTTACCATTAATTTATCAAAATCTAGTGGTACCTGGCATATTTATGTATCCAGTAATTATTTTCTAAATTAATCTAAACTGAGGTGTTCAATTGACTTTTATTTATGGATGTAAATTGTATGTAACATTTTGTTTTTTTATCTTTTCTAAATTCGATGCTTTGCTGTAGTATCTTCTGTAGTTTTTGAATTATTACTTAATTGCTTTCAGCTTCTACATTGTATTGGAAATTGTTTATATTTTTCTGAATTCTACGGTGTCTACACTTGATTTCTTTCAAATTATTTAACCTATATTTCTTATGTTTTTAATTTTTCAACAAAACTGAATAAAACTTAGAGAGGAAAGTATCTATACAAGCAACTCATGTCCAGCTCTCTGTCTTGTAGTTTCTGTTGAGTAACAGTAGAAGTCCAAGATAAGGAGCAACGTGCTTCAGTGCCAGGAAGATTGATAAATTCTGCCATAGCTGATATAGATGAGGCAATATTTAAGAAGCAGAGTAGAAGAAAGAGGTTATTTGAAAAGTAATAGGACTAGGTGAATAACATCTCATTAATGGTTAACAGTGGGGAGGTAGAAAACCTATACATTGTCACATTGATCAACTAGTTCATGTAAAGTGGCATGATATACTTGGAGGATAATTTGGCAATAATATGAAAGTCTTAATATCCATTTCCCCATTGTCTTCTCCCTTGGAAGTTACTTTAAGGAAATTATTGTGACCATGTAGAGTTATATAAAAAAGTAATAATTGCTATTTGCATTTGATAATAAGAAATTGTAAATATCTAGATGTTCACATTTTTTATAGGCCATGGATTTTCTATCGACTACACGCCATACGTTTTGTTTTCCTTAGTGAAAAATACTTTTAACATTGTACCAGCATTTATTTTAGGAATAGAACTATGTGCATTATAAAAATATCTTGAGAAAAGACTTGGGCATCAATAGTGACCCTCAGCATGCGTTGGAAGAAGAAAATGAAGCAAAAAGTAGAGAGCTACTATTGTACGTAAGTTTCAAACAGGAGCTTTTAGATGAGAAACAGCAAGGAGAGAGAGAGTATATCAATGTATCATTTTTGAATTGTTTTAAGTAAAAACATCAGTCTATAAGACAGTTCATGTACAGTTTATATATGATGTCACCTTGTAAAACATTTGTGTGTGTATGTGTGTGTGTGTGTAAAATCTGTTTCATATATATGAGAAAGGTGAAAACACCTAAATATCATGTAAAAGTGGCTATTGCTGGAGAATAGTTATACTAAGCTATTTAGGAAGTGGATATTTTTTCTAAATATCTAAATTTTCTCGATCCCTAATAAATGTGAACTCCTTTTATACTCAATGATTTAAAAATGAAAATGAAAACATCTTTTGTCTCCTTTGTTTTAGATGAAGTATGTAGCTCATGATTTAGTGTTATACTGCTTTCCACTTATTGATATATTTGTGGCTGTACAAGTCCACTGTAATAAAAATTTTATAAAATATACAGTTTCTTCAGGAAAAATGTATTTGCTTGTGTTCTGGAGTTTAAAATCATTTAAGCAGTTCCTTATTTCCTACTTCAATGTTAAGACTAAACTTCTTAAAATATTTTTTTACTAATGGATCTATGTCCAATTTATTTTAACTATGAAATATTTCAAATCTGCAGAAAATTAAAGACAATATGTTAATAAATATTTTACCACCTTCCAGCTTCTCCAAATCTCGTTTGCTTATATTTACTTCATCTGTTAAAAAGATTATGTAAGTGTTAACACAATGAGTGTAAACACCCAGGATCTCAGTGCTATCAAACATTCCCCAGAAGTACCTATTATTACAAATTTGGTGTGAATCATGTTTGTATAGTTTAAGAAATATACTAGATATTTATGAAGCCATAACTATGTATGCTTTTGTGTGTTTTAAAACTTTGCACATATTTTATCATAATGTACATGAAATCTTAAAATGTATGGTGTTTGATCTGGAGGATTTAAAAAAATTTTTAAACAATATTTTATTTAGTTTTTTATGTGGCTTTCCTTGCTCCAAGACTTCATTGTGTATGTGGTGCTGGAGTTTGTACTCGCACATGTCAGGCAAGCACCATAACCACCATGCCACCACTCCAGCCCCTGGAAGACGTTTTTGAGACCCATCCTTATTTTCACTGATTATATGTATGTAATCACACACATGTAGTCTGTAACTGCTGAGTGTGAATTTAGTATGATTTATAGTCTCATTTTTGGTTGAACAGTGTTTATACACATTTTTATCATGAAAGACAATGTTTTACTAGCAGCCTTTTTTATGCCCCATTTTGTACACGTGGGGATGTTTTCAAAAATTATTCTGTGCAATATTTGGCCCATGAGTTTAACATTAATCATCTATATCATTTTAGAATTAACAAAATCTCACTCCATCAAATATACTGAGTCATAATCTGAATTGTGTAATAATTTCAGGTAAGTTTTATGCACATTAACAGTGTGAGAAATTTGCTAGAAGACATGTAGCATAGAGTGAAATGGCAGTTTTGGTGTTGAATCAAGAGGTAATGTCATTCCTCCATGAGATACTCGTTTAACGCAAGAGTTCTTCCAGGAAAAACAGCAACAGGGGAAACCCAAGCTAGGCATACATGATTTGACATTACCCCTGGTTAACTAAGTATATATACATTGGTTATCGATGGTTTGATAATGTTTCCTCCTCAATTGTATTTCTATATACATCTAATAAAAAAAAAAAGAGGTAATGTTAGTGTTTTGGTCTGTAGCAATATCTCATTTTTGTCTCTAATTTTAGTGTTTTGCCTCTGCTCTCTCTTTTGGTTAGTTTGGTTAAGGATTTATCAATCTTGCTTATCTTTTTTCTTTTTTTTTTTTTGAGAGAAGGACAGAGAGAGAGAGAGAAAATCAATTTTTATTGAGTTTTTCATGTGACTTTCATTGCTCTGATACTTAGTTGTGTATGTTGTGCTGGGGTTCGAACTCATGTACTCGCACATGCGGGGCAAGCGCCATAACCACTGAGCCACTGCTCCAGCCCCCAATCTTGCTTATCTTGTCAAAGAATCAATCTTCATAGCATTGATAATTTTTATTTTTCTTTTATTCTATGTTTCATTAATTTCAGCTATGATATTTAATATATATATCTTTTTACTCATTTTGGGAGTGGACTGTTCTTGTTTTTCTAAGACGTTGAATTGCATAATAGATTACTTGTGATTTTTCTCAGTTTTTAATGTAGTCACTCAAAGGTATAAGATTTCCTCTTAGAAATGCCTTTGCTGTATTCCAGAGATTTGGATAAATTTTGTTTCTATTATCATTTGATTATAAGAATTTATAAATTTCTGGAAGTGCAGGGGAGGCACATTGGTCAAATTATATTGTTAAATTACATGCATGTACTAACATGTAACAACAAATTCCACTACTATGTACAACTATAATATACAAACAAAAGTGTGAATAAAAAGAATTAAAAACACTTTGTTAGTTTTCTCCTCTGATTTTTTCAACAACCCATTCACCACTAAAAGTTGTGTTGTTCAATCTCAATATGTTTATGTAGTTGCTGTGGTTTCTCTTTTTGATTTCTACTTTTTTTCCATTGGGATATAATAAGATTCAAAGAATTATTTAAAAAATTTTTTGTACTTGCTAAGATTTGCTTTGTGGCATAACAGATGGTCTATTTGGGAAAAAGTTCTATGAGTGGCTAGAAAGAAAGTGCATTCAGCTGTTGTTGGATAAAATATTCTGTAGATGTATGTTAATTTCATTGGTTCCAATTATGTTTTTACTCTGTAGTATATTTGCTATTTTATGTTTGGATGAACTACTAGTGAGAGAGGTGTGTTAAAAATCAGCCAATATTATTTAATTGTAGTCTATCTAGGCTTTACGTTAAGTAGTGTTCTTTTTATGTAATGAGGTACAGTAGTGTTTGTGACATGAATGTTTATTATTTGTATGGATTAGATTGTCCCACTTATCAATATGTAGTGACCTTCTTTGTCTCTTCTAACTAATTTTAGCTTGAAGTCTTCTTTTTCCTTTATGAAAACAGATACTCTTGTTTGCTTTCAGGTTCCATTTTCATGGAATATCATTTTTTATGTTTTCACTTTTAGTTTGTGCTTGCCCTTTCCTATGACTTGTGCTTTTTGCAGGCAACAAATGGTTGGGTTTTGTTGCTTCAACCAATATGCCTGTTTGTATCTTTTTTTTTCCTAAAGGGAGAGTCAATTTTATTTAGTTTTTCATGTGTCTTTTTTTGCTTTGACACTTTTTTTGTCCTAGTGCATGCCCGGCAAGTGCCATAACTGCTGAGCCACTGCTCCAGTCCCTCTTCATATCTTCCAACTGGAGAATATAGACCATTTATATTTTTTATTAGAAAGAAATATGTGTTGCTTTCTGTAATTTTATTTCTAAAATTTTCTTTGATCTTCACTTTCATTTGTCTGTCTACTCTTCCATTGAAATTTTTTCTTTCCTAAGCTCTTGTTTTTATCATCATCTTTGCATAGGATTTTTAAAAAGTATCTTCTGAAATGCTGGCTTAGTAGTCATGCATTCCTTTAATTTGTAATTTATCTTGTAATGCTTTTGTTTTTTCTGTGATTCTGAAGTATGGCTTGTCCAGATATACCAAATTTTCAGGGCTTAAAATACGTTTTTCCAAGAACTCTAGACCTTAGCATTTCAGTTGTTAATCTGATTAGTTTTCCTTTAAATGTGATCTGTCAACTCACAAATTTTAAACTTTTTTCTTTGTTCTGGAATTTTGGCACTTTAATTTTAATGTGTAATGAAGAAGTTATTTTCTGGTCTTTTCTATTTGAGTTTCTAAATGCCTCTAAAATCTGAGTGTTTATCTAATTCCATGTTTGGAAATTTTTCTGCTATTAT
>PVKS010050591.1:0-11478 GCA_004027875.1 Aplodontia rufa
TAAACAGGATGGGATATACTTACATTAAAAGTATTAGTTCTTTCAACTTCACTGGGTGTCCTGTATTTTATTTGGTAATGCTAACTATAGAATTAGGGTCTGAAGAGTGCAGAGTTTTTAATTCCATAAGCAGTTTATCTGTTTTCTTAGGTCTTTGCTTTGTCTCCATGTTTTGCAGTATTTGCTGCATACCTTTTAGAAAATTTACTTGTTCAGTAAATCATATGCTTTGATGTTATTATAAACGACAGCACTTTTAAGATATCAACTTCTGATTCATTTTGCATCCTACAACTTGGCTCAATTCACCTATTATTCTAGTAGATTCTTTGCAGATTCCACAGTATTTTTTTTCATAAAAAAGTTACATTTCCCCCCAAATTAGTTTCCTTCCAATGTGGATGTCTCTTTTTCCCTCCTAATTACATTGGCTATATTCCCTAGGACACTGCTGAATAGAAATCAGGAGAGATAACATCCTGATCTTGTTTCTGAACTTAAGGAAAAATTTTCTTCAGTCTTATGCCATTATGTTTGCTAAAGGTTTTATATTGATCTCCTTTATTGGTTGAGGAAATTCCTTCTGCTCCCAGTTGACTTGAGAGTTTCATAATGAATGGGTACAATTTCCAAAAGTTTCTTCTTCTGGCAACTGAGATGACTATGTGATTTTGCTTTATTTGAATGAGGATTACAGTAACTGATTTCTGAAAAGTAAGGTATCTTTACATCCCTAGGTTAAATCCCAATTGGTCATGTCATACAATCACTATTATATATTGTTAGATTCTATTGGAAAACATTTTTTAGCATTTTGCATATATGTTCATGAAGACTACTGTTTTGTTTTGCATGAATATTATCATCGGAAAACCTGGTACAATGTTATGGTGGCAATATAGATTAAGATGAGTATTACTCCTCTTCAATTTCAGGAGCCAGTTGTGTAGAGTTGGTGTTTTCTTTTTCTTACGTGTTTGGTAGATTTCAATGATGAAGCTACATGGCCTGGCCTTTTTTTTTTTTTTTTTTTTTTTTTGGTGGGAAGATTCCCAGCAACAAATTCATATTTTATTAATAGAGAGCTATTTGTTTGTCTATTTTTTACTTAAGTAAGCCTTAGTACTGTGTGTCCTCAAAATAATTTGACTATTTCATTTGAATTGTCCAACTTATTGGCATATAGTTCTTCAAAATATTCCATTATCTTTCTAATGCCTATTGAACTATTAGTAATAAAACCACTGCTCAACTGTTGCTAATGTAGATGTATTTTCTTCCAAGTTTGACTAAAGACCTACCAAATTTAAATTTTTCAAAGAAACTGCTTTTATTTTCATTAATTATCTCTGATTTTCTATTTCACTGATTTCCAATCTAACCTTTATTAGTACATTTCTTTTGTTTACCTTGCATTAAACTAATGGAAACATTTTTCTCTTGTATGTGCTAAGTGATTGTTTTTTCTCTTTAAGAAGAAATTTAGAGGCATCTTCCCACAAATTTTCATAGGTTGCATTCCCATTTTCATAAAATTTACAATATTTTATAATTTCTAAAGTCATCCCCTGACACATAAGTTTTTTAGAAATGCATTGTTAGATCTCCAAATATTTTGGGTGACCTTCCAGAATTCTTTGTTATAAATTTATATTTTAATTTCACTATTTTCAAAGATTATACTTTTTGTTAATTTGCTAACTTGCTAGTTCATTTGTGCTTTGAATATTTGCTCTTTTATTGAAATTTGTTTTTTTTTTTTTTACTACAATATGGGCAATATTGTTAAATAATTCCTTTGGAAAAACCATGCATTCTGAACTGCCTTTGACGCAGTGTCTTATAAATATCAATTAGGGTCTGTAGGCTAAGAGTGCTCTTCAAAACTTCTAGGTCCTTACTGATTTTTCAACTCTCGTTTTATCCAATAAAATACTAAAGATTCTGATTATAATGTAAATTTGTGCCTTCCCTCTTGCAGTTCCATCTGGTTTGTTTTATGTGCTTGGATGATCTTTTTTTTGGGGGGGGCATGCTTATGGACTCGATGCTTTTTTGATCATTATGAAATGAACTTTTCTATTCCTAATGATAATATTGACTCTAAATGTATTTTTTCCTGATTGTAATGTAGTTAATCTACATTAGTGTTAAGATGGTTTCTCTTTTCCTTTTCTATTTAACCTGTGTCTGTCTTTCAAGCGTGCCTTTCATACAAAGCATGTATTTGGGTCTTCCTCTTAGAAAATATAATCTGATAGTCTCTGTAGTGTAATTTGGGTGTTTTAAACCAGTTATGTTCAATGTGATTGTCAACATGAATAAAATTCAGTCTATATACTTCCTATTTGTTTTTTCTTTTTCATGTTCATTCTTTGTTCCCTCTTAAAACTCTTTTTTCTGCCTTCTTTTGGATTATTTTCTGAATTCCAGGTCAGTTCTCTTTGATTTACTTTTATCCTTCTTATCAGTTGTATTTTCCTACTCCTATGCTTACACAGAAATGTTGTGATCAGCACCAGATAGTATGAATTCTATACCTGGTTGAATTCTGCTTATTTTGATATTTCTGTAAACATTCTGGAGCTTTGTACTTGGACATAGTTAACTTGAAACAGTTTCAACCTTTTCGGTTTCACTCTTAATATTTATTAGGCAGGAACAAATTGATGATCAATCAGTCAGTTATTCCCCAGTACTGAAGTAAGACTCTCCTCTTAAATCCAATGCCTAACAATCCATGAGATTTTTGTCTGATTGATGTAAACAGGTGTTGTTCCCAAATGTGTGCAAGCAAGTACCCAGCATATTTCACTCTGATCCTTTAAAGTGGTTCTTTCTCCAGCCTCAGGTCTTTCCCTCATCTGCTTACATTAATCAGGACTCAGCTGATTACAAGAGGAAGTCTCTCTGGAAATCTTAAGAACTGTCTCTGTACAGCCATCTCCTTTCCAGTATTCTATCCTACAGAGTCTAAACTTCAGTCTTCCCATAATCAACTCAGGGAAGTATCTCAACTCAGTAAGTCACCTGGGGTCTAAATGTGATACCCTTCCTGCACAACGTACTCCTAAAACATTCAAGATAGTAAGCAGGGGCAATATTATGTCTTATCTCTTTTACCACTCATCTCTCAAGGATCACTGTGGCCTAATGGCCACTATGAAACTGTTTCTTATATTGTTAAGTAGGAGCAAAATCAGATCTCCATTGTTCCATCTTGATCAGAAGCAGCAAGACCCATTGGATAAACACACACAAACACACACACACAAAATGAGAATATAGTTTATTCGGCTATTACAAATTCTGCTACAATCAACACTACTGTATGTGTGTCTCTGGCTCCCTCTATAAAATTTGACTAGGAAACGAATTTGGGGACACAGGGTTCATATACTATTATAGTGTTCTTTGGTTATATTGTGTGTAGTGTGCATGTATGAATATGTAACAACAAATCCCAT
Source organism: Aplodontia rufa (assembly GCA_004027875.1). Classification (NCBI taxonomy): domain Eukaryota; kingdom Metazoa; phylum Chordata; class Mammalia; order Rodentia; family Aplodontiidae; genus Aplodontia; species Aplodontia rufa. The sequence goes on from PVKS010050591.1 coordinate 3,468, forward strand.
CAGTATGTATAACTATAATGCACCAATTTTTTAAAAAGTGGAAAAAAAATCTGCTCCACAATCTGCTGTACCAGTCTATATGGCCACCAACAATTCAAGAAAGTCAGTATTAATCTTAACTCATACTTTTATTTAGTCTTATTCATTTATGCTAATCTGCAATTTGCATTGCCCTGATGACATTAATTTACTTTTCTTCTAACAGTTGCATGTTCAAAACATTGACCCATTTTTATTATTATATTATTTCCATTAATAGTTTGGGATTCTTCATATCAAAGCTGAGTGATAATACACTGTGAAGGGTATGTTTTTCAAACATCTTTTCTAGAGTAGGAGACTTCCGGTTTCATTTGGTTTTTGGATTACAGATTTTACCATTTGAAAGCTTTAAATTTTGAAATAGCTGAATACATCATTTTCCATGCATAGTCTAAATTTGAATATGAAATTCTTTACTAACTGAGGATCTTGAAGACTATTTTCTAAGTTTTCTCTAAAATGTTACACTTTTAAAGTCACCAATATATTTGCAAATTATTTTGACATATAGTATAAGGTAGGAGTATTATTTTAGTCAGTTTTTTCATTGCTGTGACTAAAAGACCCGACAAGAACAATTTTAATGGAAGAAAACTTTTTTTGGTGGGTCACAGTTTCAGAGGTCTTAGTCCGTAGAAGGCAGGCTCCATTCCTTGGGGCTCAAGGTAAGGCTGAACATCATGGTGGAAGAGTGAGGCAGAGGGAAACAGCTCAACACATGGCTCCAGTAATCAGAGAGAGTCTCCACACCAGACACAAAATTTATAAGCTAGGGGCTGAAGTGATGGCTCAGCAGTTATGAGCTTGCCTTGCATGAGCAAGGACACTAGTTTGTACCCAAACCCCAGTACCGTGTACACAATGAAATGTCCCAGCAATAAAAATCACATGAAAAACTAAACAAAAAATTGATTCTCTCTCTCACTATCCCTCTCTCTTTTAAAAATCAAAAAAGTATATATATATAATATATATTATTTTACATATATATTATTTTATATAAATTATATATTATTTTATATATGTTATATATAGGTGTACAAACACACATACACACACACACATATATATATATCTGGCCATACCCTAACTGCCTTCAGTAGAGGATTAACTCACTGATTGGGTTAAGGCTCTCATAACCAAATCATTTTACCTCTTCCAGCATTGTCTCACATGAGCCTTTTGGAGACACCTTTCATCTAAACCATAACAAGTACACTATTTTTCCCCCATAAGCATAGCCAAAAGTCCCAGCATCATTTACCTAGCCACTGTTCTATCACTTCTCCCATTGCTACTTAATGTCCTTTATTTTACGCGGGTTAATCTTTTATTCTGTTGGTCTATTTGACTATCCCTGTCTTAGTATCCCTTTGTCCTAACTATTATAGCTTTAAAATAAAGTTCCATTATTAGAAAAGCAAATCTTGAAAATCCTTGTGAATATTGATTTCTATGTGAAATCCAATTTGTCTTACCACATTCTATTAATAATCTGAACTTTTACTGAAAAATATTGAGTTTATGGATTAACCTTTGGAGAACTGACATCTTTACACTCACAAACACTGTCAAAATTTCATTTTTATTTAGCATTTCCTAAATCTCTTTCAATAATATTTTACAATTTTTTTATTAAGGCCTTATAAAATTGTTGCTAGATTTGTTAGGAAGTTTAAAGATTTTGATTCATTGTTCGAAGCATACATGAGTTCAGTTGTTTTTAATATGTTGTTCCAATATCTAGCAACCTTGCTCTTTTCACTTATGAGTTCATTAGTTTATCTTTATTTTTTAAAAAATGTTTCAAACTATAATCTGAGCTACTCAGGTGGCTGACGCAGAAAGATCACAAATTCAAGGCCAGTCTCTGCAATTTAACTAGATCCTGTCTCAAAGTAAAATTTTAAAAAGACCTGTCAATATAGCTCAGTGGTAGAGCACACCTGGGTTCATCCCCAGTACTGGCATACTGCGATCATCTAACAATGAAAATAACTTTATTTTGTTTGCTTATAACTTTTATTTTTCTCTTCTAACTACCATGATCAGAATCTCACAAAAAGTGGTAGTAAAAATACAGTGGTAATAGTGGGTGTATCTTTCTCCTGATTTTAAAGAAAGAAATTTCTTGTCTTTATTACTGTGTGATTTGCTGTAGACATGTATTCAATTTGTTTTATTGAATACCTAGTATTCTGAAGTTTTTCTTAAATCACTGAATTTCATAAAGTGGTTTGTAAAGATAGTTAATAAGATAATCATGTCATTTCAAACAAGTTTATATTCTGATGAATTGTGTTAATATCACTTCTAAAACCAAACTTACCTTGTGTTCCTGAGATAAACTGTACTTATTACTTATGTCTCTCAATTATGTCTGCATATAACTACACCTATCTACACATGCAGTATATTTTCAGTTGAACTTACATCATGCATAGTAATTGCTATTTGACAGTTTAATTGCTGTGGAGGAGTCACATCACCTCATATTTTAAAAGCCTATCTTTTTCAAGAATTAAGCTTTCAATGCCCATTTTCCAAAAATTTGCTTTCTTCAACAATGTAATGTCTTATGTGGTGAATTTTTCTTTCTTTTTATTTGTTCAACATAGTCTTACATATTGGAGGGAATCATTGTTACCTATTAATGCATAAACAGATATTGACAGAGTAAGTTAAACCTGATCCTAGTCCAGGATCTCCCCCTCTTCATCCATTCCCCAATCCCATGTCTCCTCTGTAATACCCCCATGCTATAGATAGAAAAAGCATATGCATGTATATTAATTATTGAAATTTCTGAGTTTATATGCCTGCCTGAGTATAGTTGGGCTTCTCATGGGAGTTGAGTATATCCAGCCATAACTTCCCTTTTCACTCCCTCCCTTCTCTCCCTTCTCCCCTTAACTTCATAGCTATGGTTCCTTCAGCTAATGTCATATTTCAACTTTGGTGAGTTTATTATCTAAACTTAGCTAACTTTCATCCTATCTTAGGTTTTAGACTAGCTTCCACATATGAGAGAAAACATTCAGCCCTTAAGTGTCTGTGTTTAGGATATTTCACTCAGCATGATTTTTTTCCATTTCCATCCATTTAGCTGCAAAAACCATGACATCATTCTTTCTAATAGCAAAGTAGAACTCCATCATATATACATACCACAGTTTTTGGATCCATTCACCCATCAAGGGACATTTGGGTTGATTCCACAGTTTAGCTATTATAAACTGAGCTGCTACATACATTGATGTAGTTATGTCTCTGTAGTATGCCAATTCTAGCTCTTCTGGGAAAATACCCAGGAGTGGAATAGCTGGGTTGTAAGATGGTTTTATCCCTAGTTTTTTCAGGAGTCTCCACACTGCTTCCCAGAGTGGCTGTTCAAGTTTGCAGTCTCACCAGCAGTGTGATAATGTTCCTTTCTCCCGACAACCCCTCCAGCATGTGTTATTGCTTATATTCTTCATTTTCTCCACGCTGACTGGAGTGATGTAGAATTTCAGTGAAGTTGTGATTTGTATTTCTCTGAATGCTAGTGATGTAGAACATATTCTCATATATTTATTGGCTTTCTGGACTTCCTCTGTTGAGAAATTTCTGTTTAGTTCACTAGCCCATTTATTGATTGGATTATTTGTGGTTTTGGTGCTCAGTTTTTTAGTTCTTTGTATATTCTGGATATTAGTCCCCTGTCAGAGATGTAGCAAGCAATGATTTTCTCCCATTCTATAGGTTCTCTCTTGACACTCTTGACTAATTCTTTTTTTTTTTTAAGAGAGAGGGACTTAGAGAGAGAGAGAATCAATTTTGTTAGTTTTTCATATGACTTTCGTTGCTCAGACACTTCATTGTGTATGTGATGCTGGGGTTCAAACCCAGGTCCTCATGCATGCCAGGCAAGCACCAAAATTGCTGAGCCACTGCTCCAACCCCTCTTGACTAATTCTTTAGCTGTGCAGAAGCTTTTCAGTTTAATGGAATCCCATTTATTGATTCTTCGTTTTAATTCCTGCGCTGTGGGAATCTTGTTAAAGAAGGAGGCAGCTATACTCACGTGGGGGAATGTTGATCCTATTTTTTCTTCTAATAATTGTATAGTTGCTGGTTTAATTCCTATTCTTTGATCCATTTCGACTGGATTTTTTTTCAGTATGAGAGATAAGTATCTAATTTCAGTTGTCTGCCTATGGCTGTCCACTTTCTCCAGCACCATTTATTGAGCAGGCTTTCTTCCAAGCTAAATTTTTGCCCCCTTTGTTAAATATCAGATGGTTAAAGACTTGTGGATTTGTCTCAGTATCTTCTATTCTTTTCCATTGGTCTTCATGTCTGTTTTAATACTAATATGTGAATATTTTTGTCATTCAATGCCATTGCCCTGCTCAGATATTCTTTAGTCACTTTTCTAACTGTGTAGGTCCATGAGACTTTACTTTTTTTTTTAAGAGAGAAGGACAGTGTGTGTGTGTGTGTGTGTGTGAGAGAGAGAGAGAGAGAGAGAGAGAGAGAGAATCAATTTTTATTGAATTTTTCACATGACTTTCATTGCTCTGACACTTAGTTTTGTATGTGGGTTGCTGGGGTTTGAACCCGTGTACTTGCACATGTCGGGCAAGCACCACAACCACCAAGCCACCACTCCAGCCCCCAAGAGACTTTAGCTTTTAACAGCTGTTAACTGTCACTCCTCTTCAGTGGAATCTCTCTTGGGGAATGGAACTTCTACACATCCACAGGACCCCTTCCCTTAGCTAGAAGTGACATTTGCAGAGCATGAAAGGTATTCTGTACCTCCCTAAGCTACCCTCCTGTAGGACACAGGCTGAAGTTACATCACCCTAACTATCACACTTCTCCTATTATCTTGTCATTTACCTGATGCATATGAAGTCTTCATCTTAAGGTCTGCTTCCAGGAAGTCAACAGTATAGAATAGTCTTAAGAATGTATCTCCTGGAGAAAGTACATTGTAAGGCTTTTGACAAATTTCTTCTTTTATGAATTTATAAATCCATATTTCTATCAGCAATGCAAATTATTCTGCCTCCTTATCCTAACATTGCACGTGTATGTACTATGTCTGTAAACATACACACCAACACTGACTGAAGGTTTTAGTCTTCCTAAAAATCTTTATACCAGTGTGTTGGCACTAAAAGAGAGGGCTGCTGGGAGGTGGTCAGGTTATGAGGTTGGAGCCTTCATGAATATAATGAGCACACAGCTCGTTTCTCTCTGTCATGTAAAGGTACAATGACAATGAAGCGGTCATTGACAAGTCAGGAAGAGTACACTCATCAGATAACGAATCTATTGACATCTGGATCTTGGACTTCTTGTCTTCCAAAACTGTGAGAAATGATTTTTGTTGTTATTAAATCATTCAATTTATGGTATTCTCTTATAGCAGCCTGAACTGAATAAAATACACACATATTGTTATGTTTCTTAATTGAAAATAAAGATGGTATGTCATTATTATCTATATTTATTTGATCACTAGTGAAGTTAACAATAACTTGTACATTTATAATTCCATATGTTCAGTAAACCTTTCACCTATTTCATGGATTCATACCACACGAGGTGTTATTTGTCCATAATTAATTAGGCAAATGCAGAGCAGCTCACCACCACTTAGTGTAATTATTTCAGTGTAGAGATGTTACTGTTCTAATTCCCTTCCTATATACAGGGAAATGTACCTAATTAGACCTTAATCTGCATTGTGAATATAATAAAAACATTAAGTGATCCTCCAGATATGTGGACAAACTTAGATCTATTTTCCTAATCTCTCTGTTCTACTCTTTTCATCTCTAGGCCAACATCTTTCAATTGCTCCTCCTCACAAGACATGGTGAGGAATCCGTCAATATCTCTACAAGCTCTGGTCAGTAAGTTTCTAAAATGAATGCTATTTCAAAAATTCAAGCAAACGTGGCACAGAGTTTTCTTGGGTATATGAAAAATTTATGACTTTAGAACATTTTTAAAGAGCTTTTCTTTGAAATATCAAACCCAGATTCTCAGATTTTGTAGGTTGACTTTCTATCTTCCAAAAATGTAAATATAAAACCAGGGAGGAACATGGCGACTTGAAGGGAGACAGCATTTCCTGAGGCTCTGGGTCTGCTTGGGAAAAATCCAGTGCATCTGCAATTTTCCAAGGTGTGTCCAGGGGAAACTATATTTGAAGTTCTAGTACTAGTCTGTGAAGCTTTTATAAGGAGCTGAGTCTTGGGAGTTTCGTGAGAAGAAAAAAAGGGGGGGATTTCCCCCGCCCGCCAGGGACACAGAAGGCTGCCTGTGCTGACTGCCTGCCAGAAAGAGTTCTGTCTGCCCTGCCAGGAGTGCTGTGGTTCGGCTGTTTGCCTGGTGTTAGCAGAGCGACCATAGGAGCGAAGAGATAGGGAGTTTTTTGTCTGTTCTGCCAGGAACGGTAACTGGCACCCTTCCGTTCCAGGGCTGGACACAATCCTGGACCGGCAGCAGGAGCAAGGCTACAAGCAGCAGCAGCTGATCCAGTGGGTCTGAGCAGAAACATACATTTCATCCCTGATCCTATCCCGGCCCCAATTAAGCAGATGCCCGCCAAGCTCCCCCTCTGCGAGAGCAAAACCTGTCCTGGGAGATGACCCCCTGGGGTCCCCGGTGGCAGGTCGCCATTGGGTCTTCCAGGACTCAATTTCCCATGGGCTACAGGGGTGGGCTACGGAGTGACTGTCAGAGCAACGAGAAATAGGGGGTCTTTGTCTGTTCTGCCAGAAACAGTGACAGGCTCCCTTATGTTCCACGTGCTCGCTGGTCACAATTCTGGACGGCTGCAGGGGTGGGGCTGCAAGCAGCAAAAGCTGGGACTGCAGATGCTAGCAGAGCCACAGATACCATTGCTGATCCGGTCCCATTCCTAACTAAAACAATCATCGGTCAAGCTCACACATTGTGGGGAGTGATACTTGTACTAGGAGATAGCCCGCTGGGGGCCACAGACTGAGAGACATTCATATTGAGGTCCCAGAGACACCATCATTGTCTATAGATCCAAGATTTCATTAAGATTTTTTTATTTTTTATTTTTATTTTCTTTTACTGTTTTAGCTTTTAAATTTTTTATTTCATTTTTTAATTTTTATTTTATCTTATTTTATTTTATTTTTTTATTTTTTTATTATACAGATTTTGGTTTTTTTTTTCTCTCCCCTTTTTAGCTGTACGGTTAATACTGAAGTTAGTGTTGGTGGATGTAACTATTTATTTGTGTATGTGTATTGGTGATTGGCTCTTTCTAAGTCTTCTTAATACCTACTGCTACCCCTATAACATTGGATCCCAACCAGGAAAACGTTTCATGATAGCATGATAGACTCAGCCTCTGGAGAGTGAAGATAACCATGCCCCATAGTAACCTCTTCCTCTTCTGTACTCTGATAATCCCTAAATATAAGCATTTTTCTCTCACCGTCACCCAAAGTCTTTACCCCTCCCACATCCCAATCCTATGTTTTCCTTAGTCCTAATAGAATAACCTACTCCCTGCTAATCCCTTGTTCCTCTTTACTTGAAGGCAAGAGTGATTTTTTACCTCCCCAACTCACCTCCTTGAATTCCTAGTCATCCCTTCTCCCCACTTCCGGAGACACCCTGCTATCTGAAGAAATAGACATGCTTCAAAAAGGGCACTGGCTTGCTCTCATAATTCGCTGTGAGATCTCTCTCAAAGTAACCCATTACAACAAAACAAAGACATAAGAAGCTCCAATTACACCACCAACAGCAACTTTCTTGAAGTACAAGTCACGCTCTTGGACTTAGAAAATGAGGAAAAGGGGAAATAAGATACTTCCTCAACCCCACAGCTCTCCAACAAAGGATCCCATAGCTGGAGCCCTAGATGAAAACCAAAGGCATTGTGTCAGTGTTATGATTAGTAATGCAATCAAAGAATTGAGAGATGAAA
>PVKS010050592.1:0-11108 GCA_004027875.1 Aplodontia rufa
TGTTACTTTTGGGATGATATCTTTAGAACTATGTTCCGTGGCAATTAAGTCTGCCAGGATGCTATCTTTGGTGGATGAGATTTTTCTCTGGTGGGAGTCCGAATGCATGGGTTCAAATCCAGTCTTACCACTTATTTTGGGGTGAGGGTTACAGAGAATGTATCGCCAAGTTACTCTTTCTTGCCATGTCTCAGTTCCCTTGTGTGTAAAATGGCGATCATAATAGTATCTCTCTTACAGGTGTTTTTCAGAATTAAATAAGTAAAGCCAGTGATTCTCAAAGTGGGATCCTCGAACCACCACCAACATCATCACCTGGAAACTTATTAGAAATGCACACTTCCTGGCCCCACCCAGACTCACTAAATCAGAAGTCCTCCAAGTGGTTCTGATGCATTCAAAGGTTTAAAACCCAAGGAGTTAAGCCTTGTAAGCCATGGAACGCAATGAAAGGTAGATATCATTATCATCAAATCAGTGTAGGTTTTTCATTTATAATAGAGTTTATATTCATGTCACTTATTTCAAAGCAATACTCCTGGCCTTTATAGACCTCTTTCTGTTAAGAAAGCACTTAGTGACTTGCTGGAATCACCCTAACCCCCACGCCCTCCTCTCTCCTAGGTCTCTGGACTTCCCTATTACTCAGTGCCTGCCTTCAAGTCCACATTCTCTGTGGGTCCTGCACAGATCTTATTGCCCTGAGATTAGACTCTCTTTGCTTACCACAATCCCTAAGACCCTAGGAGACAAACACCTGGAGACACATGTCCACCTTACAGGATTCCTTTGGGAAACTATGTCTGCCTTCATTGTTTATATCCCAATGCACAACTCAGGGGACAACACTCACATTGTTCTAAATGGCCGTCCCAAGGTGTCATCTTAAGGGGAGGAACCTAATTGCACTGTGAACAATACTGTTGGTGAAGTGTGACCTCTTGGCAATTATCCTAAAACTGCCAACCTTGCATCTGCTGTGGAACTTGGATGGCTTATTTGGGAGCTGGGCACAATGGAGGAAGCAGAGAGGCAAAGTCTTACTGGAAAGACTCTTGATGAAGACAGACCCATATGATGGGCTTTGACCCCAGGGGGATTCCTCCTAGCATCATCACTCAGGTTCACGAATCAACTTAACTAATAGCAAAAAGAACACCAAGCTTCCTTCAAAAAAAGAAAAATAAAGAAAGAGTATGGAAAGGAAGGAGCAACTTTATGGTACAGAGAAGTCCCCTCATTCTGTGTCTGCCCAGAGATCTAGCTCAATGTCATAAATCACATTGATAGCAAGCCACCTTGATATAATATGGTGAAAATTGAACTTCATCTCATTGTTCTTCCTCCCTCAATTTCACAGCCCCGGTCTAATCAAGAGAGAGAGAAAAAAATCAGAAAAATCCAAGCTATGAACAGTATTCCTCAAATCCATCAAAGTCATCAAAACCAAGGAAAGTCTGAGAAACTGTCACAGTCAAGAGGAGCCTAATGGAACAATGACAAGCAAATATAATATGGTATCCTAGAGGGGATCTGGAACAGATGAAGGACATCAGGTAAAAACCAGGGAAATCTGAATAGTGTGGTGAGTGATAGTTAATAACAATGCATCAGTATTGATTCCTTAATTGTGACAAATACCCCATACTAACAGTGTTAGTCTGTAACAGCTCCAGTAATAATATTCTGTAGACTAGATGGATTATAAAGAACAGAAATTTATTTCCCACAGTTTTGGAGGCTGGGAAGTGCAAGACCAGACTCAGTGTCTGGTGAGGGTTCACGTCCTGGTTCATAGATGGCATCTTCTTCCTGTGTTCTCATGTGGCAGCAGGGGCGAGAGTCCCTCTAGGGCCTCTTTTATTTATTTTTTATTAGATGAATATGGAGTTACAATTGGGGGGGAATCATTGTCAAACAAGAACAAATGTATATTTACATAGTCATCCAAGGCTGATGCCATGACACGGATGCCCGCCTTGGGTTCCCTATGGTTCTATGTTTCCCCCAGAAGAACCCCTGAGTTGAATGGGTATCTCGTGGAGGTCAGAGATCTCCTTCTGAGATGATTCCCCCATATTCCCACCCTCCAGTCTCCTAGATATCCTTTCCTTCCTAATCCCTCCCCCCACGCTGTCCCCCACCCTACACCTCCAGATATCCTAGGTAAGGATCCCCCTGTTGGCATAAAAATTCATACAATTTGAGGTTATTATTAGCTTAGCCATCAAACATACTGTGTCCAGATGTATTCTATCTTCCACAAATGAGAGAAAACATTCATAAGGCCTCTTTTATAAGGGCACTAATCCCATACCCTATTTACCACTATGAAGTCCCTACCTCCTAATAGCATTACCTTGGAGATTAGGATTTGAACACACAAGTTTCAGGGGTACACAGACCATAGTACTAATTAGGATATTAATAACCAGGGATACTGAGCATGGGAACTCACCTTAATAGCGTCACTATTTTTCTGTAAATCTCAAACTGTTCTAAAAATTAAATCATGTTAAACACGTGTACATGCACTGTAAAACAGCCGTCAAACAAGGTGTTCAGATTTTAAATCTAGTCCATGCTTCTAGGTTTACGCATCAGCCACTGTAATTATAATCTTCCTGAGGTCAGGACACTACTATGTTTGGACTCCACAGATCTTGCACACAAAAGGTCCATAATTACTTGAGAAAATGATAGAAATGAGGAGAGAGGAATAAAAAAGAAGAGAGAGGACTTTATTTTGAGAAAGAAATGAATTTTCCTAATTTCTTAGAAGAGTCAATAAATAAACTTGAGTTGGTAAAGTGTCAGGGAAAATTCTACCTGAAGAAATTTACAAAGCAGAAATGGTGGTGAGGAGAAGTAGTGTTTAATTTACTATGAAAAATTCTGCAGGAGTTGGAGCAGTGGTTCGGTTGTTTACAGCACTTGCCTGACATGTGCAAGGTCGTGGGTTCAAACCCCAGTACCACATACACAACTAAGTGTTGGAGCAATGAAAGCCAAATGAAAACCTAAATGAAATTGATTTTCTCTTTCTTTCTCACTGTCCCTCCCTCTCTCTCTTAAAAAAAGAAAAAAGATTCTGCAAATCATTTTTGGTGTGTTGCTTATTAAATGTTTTACTGTGAGATATGCATACCCTCTGAAGAATATAGTCACACTTTAAAATATTTGATGATTATGAGGTTATTCACATTTCCTATGTTGTCCTGAGTCATACTGGTAATTTGTAGCCTAAGTTTTTAAACTATGAAAATTATATTGTTTTTAATATCGCCTTATTCTTGTTTTAATAACTGTATGACCTGTAGTGATGACTGACAACGATTTCTAATAATGACAATTTTTGTTTCTTCACCCTCCTAGCTGGGGTGGGGGTTTGTAGACTGTATTTACAGAAAACAGCTGTTGCTGGGACTGACTGTATTCTTTGCTTGGTTTTCTAGTGCATTAATATTTACTTAGGGCTTTTTAAATTTTTTTTATCTTTTTCTAGCTTTTAGAAGTTTAAAATCGGGGGCTGGAGCGGTGGCTCGCTGGTTGCGGCGCTTGCCCAGCATGCACAAGCACACGGGTTCAAACCCCAGCACCCACGTACGCGGCTGGGTGTCAGAGCAGGGAAGGTCATGTGGAAGACTCAATAAGAATTGATTCTGTCTCTCCCTTTCTCTCACTGTCTTTCTCTCTTGGAAAAAAAAAAAAAAAAGAAGTTTAAAATCAGATCATTAATTCTAGGTTTTTATTCTTTTCCAATATAAGTATTTAAAGCCATATTTTAACCTCTGAATTATGCTACGCCTTCCAAGTTATTGCAAATTGTATTTTCATTAATAGTTACATGAAAATAGTTTCTAATTTCCAAGTAATTTCTTCTTCACGTTATAGGTTACTTGAGAAGCATATCATCCAATTTTCAAATATTTGAGGATTTGCCAATAATCTTTTTGTTATTGATTTTTAATTTAACTGCATTTCAGTCAGAGAAAATACTTGGTGGTATTTTCATCCTTTTAAATTTTAGACCTTTTCTGTGCTTAGCCTATGGCCTATTTTGGTGAGTATTCCATGCTAACTTGAAAAGAATGAGTGCTTTGAAGATGTTCAATGTAGTGTTTGATAAATTTTAATTATGTTGAATTAGTTGACAGTGTTGTTCAATATCACTGGTATTTTGAGAGTTTGCTTTGTACATTACTGAGAGAATATTGAAGTCTCTGATCAAATTTGCTGATTTATTTACCCTTTTCTACCATATTTGCTTCGTATGTTTTAAAACTGTGTGATTATATGCATATATATTTAAAATTTGGGAATCTTCCTGATAAAATGACTGCTTGACCATTATGAAATGTTCATCTCCATTAGTAATTCTCTCTCTCTCTCTCTTTTTTTTTTTTTTTTTTTGTACTGGGGATTGAACCCAGGGGCACTTAAACTGAGCCACATTCCTAGTCCTTTTTATATTTTATTTTGAGGGGTCTTCCTAAGTTGCTGAGGTTGGCTTTGAACTCGCGATCCTCCTGCCTCAACCTCCTGAGTCACTGGGATTGCAGGCATGCACCACCACTCCCGGCTCCATTAGTAATTCTTATCAAAAAGGCTACTTTGTGGGCTGGAGTGGTGGCTCAGCGGTTACAGTGCCTGCCTAGCATATGTGAGGACCCCGGTTTCAAACCTCAGCACCAGGTACGCAACTGAGTGTTGGAGCAACAAAAGGCCACATGAAGAACTAAATAAAGTTGTCTCTCTCACACACACTGTTCCCCTCTTTCTTAAAAAAAAAAAAAAAAAAAAGGCTCTTTGTCTAATACAAAAACATAACAATATAACCTTGGCTTCCTTTCTTTCAATTATTGCGTTTTTTTTTTCTTTTTCCACCTTTTAAATTTCAGTGTACCTGTTCTTTTACTTAAAGTGAATTTCTTACACCAAGCATAGAGTTGGAGTTTGCATTTTACTCACTTTGACAACATTTCGCTTTTATTTCAATTGTTTGGATCGTTCGTATCTGTAAGGTAAACCCATATGTTTGGTTTTAAGTCTCATATCTTGCTGTTTATTTTTAGTTATCTCAGCAGTTCGTTGCATTTTTGATCCTCCATTCTTCTGTTTAGATTAATTTAGTATTTCTGCGTATTATATTTCATCTCCATTGTCCACTTAGCAGCTATTCATCTTTTATTAGTAGCGATTAGCTGCTGTATACCTCATGATACATTTGATCATCATCTCTTTAAGCGTGGCACGTTTTATGCATAATGTGAGCAAATGGTGTGCTTCCCTGCACTACCATCACCACAGATTTCACTTCTGCAGACATTGCAAAGTCCACAACAATAATTGTTGTTTAAGTTGTCTTACATTTATCAACACATTTACCATTTCTGTTACTTTTCTTTCTAATCTGAATTACTGTTATGATTTTATGCATCCTGGTGATGACTTTCTCTCAACAGGTATTTGGGTTTCTTGTTATTTTGTTTTGTTTTTTGGTACTGGGCTTGAGCCTAGTCTGCCCTAACATGGAGCTGTGTCCCCAACTCCTTTTTTTATTTTGATATAGGGTTTCTCTCACTAAGTTGCCGAGTCTGGCCTCGAACTTGCGATCCTCCCACCTCAGCCTCTAGCATCACAGGGGTTGCACACATGCCTGGCTCCATTAATATTTCTTATAGCATTAACTTACTGGGGAAAACAAGCTTTCCAGGTTTTGTTTATCTAAAAAAGGACTGTACTGGTTTGCCTTATATTTTAAAGAATGTTTTTGCTAGATGCTAGTGGCAAACACCTGTAATCTCAGCAACTCAGGAGGCTGAGACAGGAGGATCACAAATTCAAGGCCAGCCTCAGCAACTTAACAAGACCCTCAGCAATGTAGTAAGATCCTGTCTCAACATAAAAAAGAAAAATAAAACGGGTGGAGGATGTGGCTCAGTGGTAAAGCATCCCTGGCACCCGCTCCCCCATAAAAGAAGCATTCTCACTAGATGCACCCTTCTATGTTACATTTTTCCTTCAACAAGAAAGATGTCACTGTTTCTAAGGAGAAGTGTGCATAATTCTTAAGTTTTCTCTCGTGTACATTATCTGTTCTCTCTCCCCTGACTGTATTCAAGATTTTCTCTTCATCGTTGGTTTTTGGTAACAGAAATATAATAACCTGGTGGATGTTTCTTCATACTTCTTCTGCATGGAAATATTGAGCTTCTTTATATTTTCCATCAAATTTTGAAAAATTTTGACCATTATTTCTTCAATGTTTCTTCCTTCCCCCTATTAAATGATATGTTAAATCATTGGATATTTTCCATATATCACCAAAGTTCTTTTGACCTTTGTTCAGTGTGTCTTGCTTCTGTGTTTCAACTTGGGCAGTCTTTGCTGCTATCTTCAGTTTTATTGCTTTTTCTTCTGCATTATTTAATCTGTTCTTAATTACGCTCCAGGAATATTTCATTCCAGTGATAACAGTCTCACCTCCCGAAGTCACATTCCACTTCTGATTATGTACATGTTTTCCTTTAAATCCTCAATTTAGGACAACAGTTTCAAGCTCCTTCAGTTCCAAAGGCAGGATGACAGTCCGTCCCATCGTTTGCTTCCCTTCTCTGGGAGCTCCCGCAATCTCGGGCAAGCAATTGTTTAGTGTATTTTGACTCTTGTTACTGTTGCTCTTGGCAGGAAGGCAAGTTCAACGATAACGACTACACCATGACCGGAAGTGAAGAGCCTCTAGCAAGCTTTATCACACCATCTAACGACAGTACTGTCGCTCCCTCCTCCCTTTCCAGCTTCTAGTAAAATATGAGTTCTCTCTGGTGGAAGCTTTGGTCTGTTTCCTTTCTGGTGAATCGTCTTTACTGAAAATGTGCCACAAATATTTGTTGAATTATTGAATGAACGATTTGTCCAAAACTAATTCCCAAGCAATTTAGTCAAGAAAAAGTTATACTATATTTGTCGTGGTAAATTCAAGTTTTTATTTTTATTTATTTATTTATTTATTTATTAAGAGAGAAGGACAGTGAGAAAGAGAGAGACAGAGAGAATCAATTTTTATTGAGTTTTTCACATGGCTTTCATTGCTCTGACGCTTGGTTGTGTACGTGGGTGCTGGGGTTTGAACTTGTGTACTTGCGCACGCCTGGCAAGCGCCGCAACCGCTGAGCCACCGCTCCAGCCCTAAATTCATGTTTTGATGTGCTCAATTTCCATAATCCTGGGTCTGCACTAGGTAGCATTACATCAGTCAACATGTTAGATGGACTAATTAGCATAAAGTGAAAAATGGGCTCTCTGGTGAAATTTTAAATATTCAGGTTATGGATGTTGGCTAAAATATTTTAGAGATATTTCTCATTCTTATAGTGCATGGAACACAAGAATTCGATGAGCCTCAACCCTGAGTGATGCTTTGAGACCTGTTGTGCAACCAGCCTTATCTCCAGCCTTAGGCCTAGGCAAATTCCTGCTTGCCTGACACCAACTATGGAATGTTGTCAACCCTTTCATGCAAAGTGCTAGTCAGAGCACCCAAATAAACAGAGAGCTAGAATTTCATCTAGATTAGAGAGTGCAGGATACGTTTATGCCTACTTTTTAATTGATCTTTGTTTAGTAAATGTTGCTGTGTGTAGTAGAATTTGGACTGAGACTTGCTTTCCTTACGTTTTCTAGAGAGATGACGTGGTAGTACTTAGCTGCTCAAATGCTGGAGTGGTTTCTGCTCTCTGCTCTCCACCAAAAAAAGTAGCTAAAAGTTATGAACAGCCAACTTAACTTAGTTCAGCTTGTAACTGAGCAAGTTGGGTTTATCCCAAGAAAGCTAACGTAAGAAAAATATAGTGGTATGATTCACTTCATTAACAGATAAAGTGAAGATTTATGATCACCTTAGAAGATGCATAATCGATTTTTTTTAAAGAGAGAAGGACAGTGAGAGAGAGAGAGAGAGGAAGAAAGAATCAGTATTTATTGAGTTTTTCACATGGCTTTGGCTACTTTGACACTTAGTTGTGTACGTGGGTGCTGGGGTTTGAACCCGTGTACCTGCGCATGCCGTGCAAGTGCGGTAACCACCGAGCCACTGCGCCAGCCCCACATCATCATTTTGATATACACTTTTAAACAAATTCAGGATTTGTAAAATAACAAATTGAGCCAACTAGACATACAAGGGATCTTTCTTAGCTTCAAAATGTCGTACCAAAATGTGACACTAAATAAACTTGTGGAACAAAATGAAAACCAAGGAGCAGCTTGGTTTTATATAATACTATTATATATAGTACTATATATAATACTATATATATTATATTATATATTATATAATACTATATATAATAGTATTATATATTATAGTATTATGTAATACTGTATTATATTATGTATACATAATATACACGTAGCATTCCAAAGCAATTAGAAAAGCGTGACCTTTTAACAAATTGTGCTTCTTTTACCACCTGAAAGGAATCTTACTTATGTTTTTCTCCATAGTAACCCATAAGTTCTGAGCAACCTTTGATAAAGTGTATGAAGTACTTTAATAAAAAGTGGAAATGCTTAAATGCCTCACCTCTTACTAACAGTCCACATACACTGCTAGTGTGCGCAAATAGTCACACTGCGTATACTGGAACAACTAATTGTCCTCATGGGAAAATAGAAGCCTATTTAGTTATAGACACAAAAAATAGTTTCCAAATCCTGTAAGCAGCTATGTGTGAAAAGAGTTAAGATTGGAAACTAGAAGAAAATTTTGGAGAATATCTTTCTGAACTTGAAATGGGGAAATATTACTTAAACAAGACACAGAAAGAAAACACACTCACCAAAAACATATGTTTTATGATATTTTAACGTTAAGATATTTATCATTTAACTTCGGTGCACACACACACAAAAAGATACCTTAGACAATGATAAAAGGTACTTGCTGCATGTATAGCTAGTCATGAATTAGTATTCAAACATTGCACATAACAATCAAGAAATTAATAAGTAAAAGCCAAATGCGGGAAATTGAGAGAGTATGATGAAAGGACAGAAGAAGGAACCTCGCTGGCTACTAACCACTTGAAAAGACATTAAACATGAAAGCTGTGAGGAAAACATGGGGCTGGCAGTAAGGAAATGTTACTTCCTACCCATCAGCTGACCAAAGTGTAAACCCAAATTGGATGAGAGTTGAAGAATCAGAACTCACCACTGGCACAACCTCATTGGAAAGCACTGTACTGATTGGGTTAAGGCTCTCACAACTCCATCATCTTACCCCTGAGTCTTCCTGCATTGTCTCACATCTAAACCATAACACCATAACAGAGATGTTTGTCTTTTCCTCTTCTTCTTCTTTTTTTTTTGAGAGAGGGACAGGGGCTGGAGCAGTGGCTCAGCGGTTACAGCACTTGCCTGGCATGCCTGAGCATATGAGTTCAAACCCCAGCACCACATATACAATGAAGTCTCAGAACAGTGAAATCCACATGAAAAACCAAATAAAATTGATTCTCTCTTTCTTCCTCTCTCTCTCTCTCTCTCTCTCACTGTCCTTCTCTCTCTTAAAAAGAGAGAGAGAGAGACAGAATCAATTTTTATTGAGTTTTTCACATGGCTTTCGTTGCTCTGGCACTTAGTTGTGTAGGTGGGTGCTGGGGTTTGAACCTGTGTACTTGCACATGCCAGGCAAGCGCCGTAACTGCTGAGCCACCGCTCCAGCCCAATGTTTGTCTTTTTTTGCCTTGAACTTCTGGCACCTTGAACAATGCCTGGCTCATAGTAGGTGCTCGATAAATACTTGTTAAATGTATAAATGAATGAATTCTGGTAAATATATATTATTCTATATCATACAGCATACAAAACAATCTGTGTGCGAAAGAACCGGGTAGCGTATAATTCCACATACATGAATTTTCAAAGTGCATAAAACAACGTCATGTGTTGTTGATGTATGCATGGATACTGTACACATCTTCAAAATACACCTGAAATTCACCCACTCTGCTCTACATCCATGCACCTGGCTGGTACAAGTCAGACTGTCTCTGCTCCAGACATAATTCAGTGGTATCCTAACTGGTTCTGCCCATTCCCTGCCTGGAATCTAGTCTCAGCCCAGCAGCCAGAATGAGCTTGTTAAAACATGTGTCTGATCATGTCACTTCTTTGCTGAAAACCCTTCAGTGGCTCACACCTGGAAAACTGCTTACAATGGACTCCTAGTCCCCCCAGCCATCCCTCCCTGACCTCAGCAACACCCTGTTCATTCTTCAGTAGCTCGGCAACCTCTCTGCTGTTCCTGGAATCCACTAGGCACTCCTATTGCCACCTCTGCCTGGGACTAGTCCTCAGATATCAATGTGCCTGTTATTTCACATTTTTAGAGTTTTCCTGCAATTTCATCTTTTCTGTAAGTTGCTCCCTGGAGAAATGATCCAACATTGAATGCCCTCCATATTCTCCTTTCCTGCTTATTCTCCTTTTTTCCAAAGCATATCTCATCATCCAACCAAACATGTATTTTACTTGGTGTTTTGCTCATTGTCCTGACCCCGTTTCAAATGTCTCCTTTCAGAGGACAATGACACTTGTATGTTTTATTCATTCAGCAATGAATGATTTCCCAGCAACTAGTACAGTGCCTGACCCAGAGGATGCTCAGAAAGAAACAGAAAGGCACAGTGGTCAGGATGCAGACCTGAATCAGGATAGCAATGGCCTCTTTCCTTTTAAAAAAAAGGAAACAAGGGGCTGGAGTGGTTGCTCAGTGGTTACGGTGCTTGCCCGGCATGCGCAAGTACACGGGTTCAAACCCCAGCACCCACGTACACAACTAAGTGTCAGAGCAACGAAGCCATGTGAAAAACTCAATAAAAATTGATTCTCTCTCCCTCTCTCACTGTCCTTCCCTCTAAAAAAAAAAAAAAGAAAAGACACAAGTGTAATAAAAGGCAGCATTAAATAAATCCAGATAATGATGTTCTCTGCTGTTGTTGTTCATATTACTTTAAATTTTTAAAGAACACAGTAGATAAAGGGTACTAATCTTCAGGGTGCTGCTTGATGAATTTTTTATGTATGTGTAGGCCCAGGTC
>PVKS010050593.1:0-11485 GCA_004027875.1 Aplodontia rufa
TGTCAAATTCCTTGAGATTTTACTTCTCATTAAAACCTAGGTTTACACTGTAGAAGGTCTTGGTCCCAAATAGTTTTGTTGTCTCTTACTTCTCTTTTCAGAAATCCATGGGTAATAGAAACTATTTAACACACAGCACCCAATCCCTTTGCTACTGTGACTTAGTAAAATCATCTTCCTTCATGTACCTTGTTTTTTTGTACTTTCTTCCCACACCAGTCTTAGTATTTCTCCCTTGATTTCCAATATTTATCCTTCCAGAAGGACAAAGAAGAACTCTTGTTATACACAAAGGGCGTCTCCATAGGAAGTTCACATCGATACATTCCTGCAAACTAAAACCATAGAGTTTATGGACTGAAATCAAATGGGTATGAATGTGGGCTTGGGCCCCTCTGCTGCCTACCTTTGTGAACTTGGACAGTATAGGCACAACATCCATGCTGCTGAATGTGAGACCTAAATGCAGTATATGCAAATCTCTCTCCAATACATAGAAGGAGCCAAACAAATGGTGACCCCTTTCCCCAGCATCATGAAACACTGCTGGGTACCAATATCTGTAAGTGTGAGGAAAGGCACTTAATGAAGTTATGGTGATTTTACACTTTTTTAAGACAGTTTACAAAAGATGAAGTGCAACAACTTCACATAGACTGGACTTCTCTGACCAAAGATTTTCGAAATCCTACTTTCCAACATCTCCCAAAAGTTCCTTTCTTTCCTGCTCACATCCTTCAACACCCCCATGCTAAGTTACTCTTTGAGGCAATGATTTTCTACATTTTCTAATTGCCTATTCACCTTTTATAGTTCATTCCTACCCTCCTATCTTTCATGAATCCTCCATAGAATGTTCTATCCCAGTGATTCCTATCCACTGGTGCTTGATCACCAGAGATTCTAAAAATGGACATCAAAGTTTTCCATAAGTTGCTGAGAGTCACTTGAATATGGATGTAGGGTAGTTCATGCCCTTTGTCCCTGTTCTATATAAATTACTAGCCATGTTTCTATAAGACCTTGATTATCTACCACTCCAAAATCCAACAAAGGGTTATTCCAACTGTATTTCATTTTATTCATACTCTTGTATTACCAACAAAACCTGCTATTCACAGCAAATGCCTCCTAAGTCATCAAGAAGATTGATCTCTATGTAATAACATACTTATTTCTTGCTGTTCTCTTTTCCTTCACTATCCTCATGCCCGCTGCCTTGGCTCTGAAATTTACTATCCTGAGATTCCCTTGTACCTTCAACATGTCCATCTTTATTACCTCCTTCCTCTTTGAGTTGAAACATGTTTTTTCTCTTTCTTGATTTCATACCTCTTCATCTCATGTTGCATTTCCTTTGTTTTCAGAGACAAGACTGAAATAAGATTCACAGAAATGACAGTTTTCTATTCTATCTCCTCTATTCATCTTTCACTTATTGGAAATAAGTCCACTGGAATTTCTTTCACTCCAGGTTCTAGGAAGATAACCTACCAAAACTAAAAGACTAGGTAGAAATCAACTTAGCCAGATAAATTTCTGTCATTGAACAAATCCCTTTTGATCCTGAGCATCTTATTCTACAAAACTAGAATAATTGCGCTTACTATGCAATTATGGTGAGAACACAAAATAAAAACATGCATCAAATGGAATATAGAGGCCATCACACACTATGAGTCTTTGTCAATCTGTCATCAAAAAAGCATTTACACACTGTAGACATATCCCTATTTCTTGGGATTCACTGTTTTGTGCCTTCTGGGATTCCTTTCTCTCCTTGAATCTGGTCCTCATGCCATGTGTCAAAGTCCTTCTACATCTGATTTACTTATCACTTTCCTCAGTCCAAAAATAGCTGGCATCAATCATCTTTCCTTTAGTAAGTCTTCTCTGAGACAATTAACTCACCACCCTTTCAACTCATAGACAAATTAATCTTCCTTAATCTCCCAAGTTTTCTTAAGGTCAAGGACATTACGGTCCCTTCCCTCTGTGCTGTCTCCATCACGTATATCATTGAAAACATCTCACTGTTGACTGCTTATTAATTCACCTATCTTCCTCACCATCTCAGGGGCTTTTAAGCACTTAAAAATATACCTGGCACACAATTATATATATGCTCAAACACTATTTGATTTTATGAGGAATTATCATTTTAAATCACTATGTTTATAAGCTACCTGCTATCAGACATATGAGCAAAATTTTGTCTATTGATGACCTTCTGAATTTCAAGTAGTCACCTTGTATATAAGATTTGCATCCTTGTACCCAGTTCTTCTTCTTCTAAATAAGTGATTTCTCCAGCTGCTTCCTGCTGATCCAATCTGCCAGGATATTTACTTGGCCTTGTGCCTGTTCTTCTGGTAATCTATAAGGTAAATTACTGTCCCTGATGTACGTATTTCATATTTTGTAGAGTTTTATTTCTATTATATTTACTATTCATTCTTACATTAAGAAGTAAAAGGTGCCCTTAGCAGTATTATTACAATTTTAAGAAAATCAATGGAGTCATTATGTTTGTTTGTATTTTAAAGCTATAACTATGACACAGATACACTACTGTTTGAATTGGTGAATATATATATTTCTTCTAACAACGTGTGAAATAAATGAACGCCTGTAGTCACATGAATTTCCTGAAGCAGTTGTACTTTTCTTCTGAAAGAAAACTATGTATATTGGAAAGAGCTCAGCATTTAAAGCCAAACAGAGCAATATAGGATCCTGGTCTACAACCTATTAGCTCTTCGGTCATCCATAGAGTGTTTGTCATTCCTAATCCTCAGATTTTTCTTCTATAAGTTGAGGTAATGATATGAAAGTTGCAGAGTTGATGTGATAGGATCAACATAAACTATAGAGCCTAATTTGATAACTTTCATATATTAGGCACTCAAAAATACATTTCCTGTTTTTCTTTTGATCTATTTTCTATCACAGCTGAAAGATTTATTTTTCATAGAGCCATTAAGAAGGAGTTGAGAAACCACTTTTCTCATTATTTTGGCATCTTTCTGTCAGCCTTGATTATCTTCTGTCTGGCACCACTGTAAAGTTATTCAATATCTGCGTGACTCTGGTCTTCTTAACAAGATGGTGAGTTCCTTAAGGGTAAGAGCCTATGAATGCCAATAAGGAATGTGAACTCCCTGAACAAAAACATCTGATGGACAGTTTTTAAAATGCTGGCAAGCATTATGTAAGGGAAGTAACAGTATGCTTGGAAAAATAATTTTCTTCTCATAACTGCAGATTCTCTAAAATGATGTGGTTAGAAATGAAAATGCTTCAAATCTTTTGTGATTTTAATAGTCCATGATTTTAATGACTTTTTTTTTTGCCATAGTTGGCTGAGGTCCATAACATCTAAGCCTTAACATATATGCATAGTTCAAGCAGAATTTTATTTTACTGTGTCTAGGATGGCCCCTTTACCTTTTCAGGCCTGGTTACTCCAGAGCTGATGACTCGGCATAACACAGAGTTAAGTTCAAAGCTGAGAGGTGCCTGTATCCACTTGCTATACCAGAAATCCATTCACTATGAAGACATCTGTCATGATTAATCAGGCTAAGCAATGCTCAGTAAGGGAAGCATGAGTGAGTTTTGTTTGGTGCAAAGGCCTGCCCTGATCACATTAATTTGGAAGGCAGCTGGAGATGGCAATGTACCAGATAAAAACAGCTTGGGCAATCCATGAAATTATTTAGATGCTCATGGGCAGCTCCTACTGTCATCCACAGGAAAGCCTACTCTTACATCCAAGGAGCAGAGTTACAAAAAACTTGTTTCGGAAATTGCAGACTTCAGTAGTTGAAAACTTGAACTAAAGTAGTTTATTTATGAGCTCACCTGTGCATAAACCTGTTTTACAGACCCACACAGGTGTGGAAGGAGCTCACAGTAGTTACACAAAAAACATGAAATTTGACACTAGGCAGATTTTAATTTGGATCCGGGATTTGCCACTTACAAGTCTGTTTCTATGTTTACAGATAGAAATGATAAGCCATAATTCATAGCGTTATGATGAATAAATGAGACAGAATTCTTATACAGAATTCTTATAGCTAAAAAGCAAAGTCATTCTTTCCCTTCCTTACAGATAGGTACCTAGATAATGTGATTTAACAAACATTTAAATAGATATTTTTTACAGAATTATTTCCTCTAGAATCTCACAAATTGTTGGAGATTTGCACAATATTTTTCTTTTTTTATTTTCACTTCTATGGTTAAAGCCAGGAAGCTGTGTGTTAAAAATTAAACCCTCCAATCAGGAGAGATGGCACAATGTATAATCCTAAGTATTAATTCTAAACTTCTTTGGGACCACCAACTATGTATCCATGAATGTTGTCTTACTATAAATGAGCACTCTCATACCTCAATTGAGGATTCCCCATAAAGGCATGACCTCAGTTTAAGAAAAATATGATAATGAACAATATTCACCATTGGGAGAATTCTCTGAGTTGTGTCCCCAAAATTGAAACTCCAAAAATCTGGAGACATCTGTCACTGGGGCATGGAGGGTAATGCTATTTATCTTTGCCTCAACAAAATTCATACTTGGACAGGTGTGTGTGGCCTGTATGTGGTATTGTAGAGCTGAATACGTCCAGATTAGGAGTCGTCAAGGAAGGAAAATTTCCCTTCTACTCTGTGTCTTTCCAGTGTCTAAACAAAGCCCTGCACAGAAAAGTTCTCTAAAGAATTATTAAGTTAGGTCAGAGTGGGGTAGCTTGTACAGAAGATTCCAACGGAGATCTGAGGTCCTTTATTTACTTTAGAAAGTGAAAATTACAGCTGAACATAATATTCCTAAGAGATTGTAGCCATAGGCTTTCATCTGAAAACTTGTAGACTGTGTTCTTCCTGTTTAATCTGTTTTCCTCTGATATTTGTGTCACAGATGTTTCCCGAGGCCAAAGATTTAAAATTCAAACTTTTCCTCTTGGAACTCAAGGTCTTTTAATTACTTAATTATTTATTTATTTTGTAAGAAAGAGCAGACAGTGAGAGAGAGAGAGAGAGAGAATCTTTTTTTTTTTTTTTAATTTAGTGTTTCACATGGCTTTCATTGCTCTGAGACTTCATTGTATACGTGATTCTGGGGTTTTGAACTCATGAACTTGTGCATGCCAGGCAAGCTCCATAACCGCTGAGCCACCACTCCAGCCCACTCAAGGTCTTTTAAAGCTGACTCCCCTCTTGGCTCAATCAATGTGCCACATTTTCTTCCAGTCATCCTGATGTCTGCATCTGTTGCTCAATTACATGCAGCTTGAGTGTTTATCTAAGGTCTGTCTTTGCCCAGAATGGGTTTGTCTCCCTATCCCTGACCCAGACTAACCAGATCCTCCTCTTCAGTCACAAATTTCATTTCCGTGAGGGGACAGAATCGATACCATGTACCTCTGTAGCCAACATTGTGCTGTATCTCCTCAGTTCTCCCCTCCATACCTGCATCATTCATTCCTAAATTTAATTTTTATTGGCATATTTTAATCATACATAATGGTGGGATTTGTTGTGACATATCTGCACATGCACATAACATAATTTGGTAAATTTGATTCTCTGGTATCTCCCCCTTTCCTCCTCCACTGTTTCTCCCAGGTCACCTTCTTCTACTTGTCTTCCTTCTAATTTCATAAGAACCCACCCACACTGCTGGGGTTTTTGTTACCCTTATTTTCTCTGTAACTTCATCACTATAAAAATTTCCTTAATTGATTTTTCCCAGATTGCTTCATGCTTATCATTCCTACCTCTTCAAATGCATTGGAAACAAATTGTGCCTACTGTGGAACTGAGGTGAAATTGAATGAAATAACATGAAATAAAAATTAGCTCCATAAGCAAGCTTGATGGTCCTCTTTCCCTTCCCTAAGACTTCACATAGACTATCATACCAGACTTCTGGAAATTCTTTATTTCACTATATGTAAAGAAATGTGTCTTACACCAATGCTTCATATAATGTTTCACATCATAGAACCCAAAGAAAAATAAAAATGTCAGCATGACCCCGTAGGTAAAGCAAGAAGGCAGTCCTTGGTTATGAATGACTGGCCAAGGCTGGGTTCCTGCTTTTCGATTCAAGGACTAAGACTATCAATGTCTTAATTCCTCTGTGACCCATTGGCGGCACAAGCATGTTGGTGGTGCAGCACCTTCCTGATAATGAACTCTGCTATCTAGTATGCTAATTTTCATCTTCCTTTGAATTAGAGTCTCTCTCTATGATCCATACACCTTGCTTTGCCCTTCTCAAGTAATTTTGGAAAGTAAGTATAAAATCCTCTTCATATACAAAATATTCTCCACATGAAAAATAACTGGCGTTCTCAAAATGTTTACCTGTATCTCTTTCAGTTGGAATAGATAATTACTCCAGAGTTCTACAGAGCTCATAAATACTCCTGAGGTCATAGTTACACCAGAATCCAAAACTATTTCAGCCCCATCTTATAAAAGTCAATTTCCCCAAACTTTCATCTCTCTGCTTCATTCCACTTCTAATGTTTACTATAATACTCCTTTCTCATCTTCACATCCAGAAAGCGAATATCATGCAAAGAAGCAATTCTTACATTGTGCAGAATTATATTTGGTACCATAACAGCTCCTGATTAGTCACAGTTAATGAGCACATCACCACACTACATTAGTGTACTATTGCTTTTGTAAAAGTTATCACAAATTATCAGCTTACAACTGTACGAGTTTTTTTTTTTTTTATCTACAGTTCTATAGGTTAGATGTCTAATAAGGGCCTAACAGGGCTAAAATCAAGATGACAACCTGCTCCTTTCCTCTGGAGGCTCTTGGGGAACATTTGTTCCATTTACTTTTCCAGCATCTAGAAGCTGACTGTGTTCCTCTGCTCATGGCCACTTCCTCCACTTGAAGGACAGCAGCATAAACAGTCCTATTTATGCTGTCATCCCTCTGGTTCTCTGCCTTCTGTCTCACTTTTCCACTTAGAAGAACTCTTGTGATTGTATTCAACCCACCTAAATAAGCTAGAGTCATCTCATCTTGGGGTCACCTTATTGGAAACCTTAATTCCACTTGGGACCTTAATTCACTTTATCCATCTATCCATGTATTCATGTATCCTAATATATTCATGGTTCTCAGTAGTACAGTTTTGATAGTCTTTCTTCCTACCACATAGAGAATCTGCATAATGTGTGGGATGCAACAATTAAATAATATAATGTGTAGAAAAGACTGAACAGAGTGCATTGTAAAAAACAAGTGTTTAATAAGTTAATTTTGATATTATCAATATGTCCTTATTTAGTCATGTCCAGATTGCATATTGTAAATAAAATGTGGATCTTTCTTACAACCCTCAGCATATTAGGAACCATTGACAAAAATGGGGAATGAGACACAACAAAGAAAATACTCATGTCAACAATAATCACCGAGGACTACTGAGTGGTCTTCATTTTCTTGGCATTATTTTTAGCACTGAATATATATAAACCCCTTTTTTTCTGACAGTAGCTATACTGATCCTTAATCTATGACAAAAGGAAGATCAGGAGAACATGGAATTTTTGAAAGTACATTGATTAATCACTGTGTCTATGAGATATGTCATTGATAACTGTATTAAAAGAAGACCCTGGGGAGGATGCTCTTTTGGGTGCTTTCCTTTTCCATATAGAGAGGTGTGAGACACTATGACCATAATGCTATCTAATTAGGTTATAAAACTAAGATTTAAATGCACCATTTGATAAAGAAAAAAGAAAAAGCAATTCAATAACTAACTGAAGATTCGCCAACAAAAAAATGTCAAAGTTGAGTTCAGAAACTCTTTCCTAATCTCCCCAATATGTACAAATTTAATCCAGTATCTTCTTTCATATATCTGCTCCTTCTTCTTCTGAGTTTTTGTCTTAATTATTAGCACTACCTTCCTAGAGCAAGAACATGAAAAATTCAAAGCTGTCCTCCCCCCGCTCTCCATCTATGTGTGCTTTGCATTTGAAAAACCTGCTTTCTATATGACTCCCTATTAAACCTCATGGAGTCTTTTTCCCCCACTGAAGTACTAATACAGCCTCCTAACACTGAGTATGGGCTCAAAAAACTGCTTTTCACAGTAGTTGAAAGACTTCTTGTGGAAGGTGGCATGAATCAGGATCGAGTGGCAGCCACAGATTGAGAGCTAGAGGTGAAGAAAGTTCTGGATTATTTATATGGGGAAATCTTATTGTTCATTTGGGACCATAAGTAAGGACTTAAGGACTTAAAAATATGAAGTCCTTCTCTTCTTTGGAGTGCTTTTCTTTGTTGTTTTTATTATTGTTTGTTTAAAGACAGTGAGAAGGACATGGAAGATTCTTCTGTCACCCTTCCATGGAGGTCCCAACAATTACAGTGACACCTCTCCATGGTAGCAGAATTTCTGGATGAGCATGACACACTCCTTCATTTGAGAATTCATCTATTTGATGACTATAAAGTACTATATTCTTCACAGTAAGAGATGTAGGTTGATATTGTTTCTTTCTTGTTTATTTTGTTATCCTTTTTTTCTGGACTTTTGTTATTGTCTTTTGATGACCATATTGTCATTGAAAAAAAATCAAGAAACGCTTGGGGGAAGTTTCCTGTTTTTGTTTAGTTAATAACTCTTCACTGGGTATGAGAAAATGATACCTACTATGAGGTCCAAAGTTTTAATTTATGAACTGGTAGAAATCACAACATAGGAAATGGTCACTTAACACTTACTTTAGAGTTAGAAAATCAAGTGATTGTTTCCAGCTTTTGCACACCTACTTATGTCATTTTAGGAAAATTTGTATACATCTCTGTGTATTGCTTTACTTTTCCATAAAATGGGAATGATTATATGGATAATTTTAAACTATCTCATAACATTGACATTCTGTGACACCAAAATTCTATAACTCTTATTTAAATGATTCCAAAGGTATTTGCTAAAAGCTTTGTGTGTTTAGCAATGCTAGGTGCAAAACATCAAGGTCTGGCCCTTGTTCATATTGAATTACTATTTTGAGAGATAAATTTAAGGAATAAGACACATTAAATGAGAATCATGAAAGCACTTCTGTCTTATACAGAGCATTCAACACATTTTCTTAGAGTTAGCAAATATTTCTCAAGTCTTTCTATAATCCAGGCACTACAATAAGTGCCTAAAATACAAAGAAAAAGAAAAAGAAAAAAAAACAAGAAAGAAAAGCTTCTTCCCAGGATTTAGTAAGACAAACTATTTCCAGACCTTCTAATGAATATGGAGCTGGAGTAAGATTCAGATCACAAAAGAGAAATAGTGCCATAAAGGCAGTGGGATAAACATGAGTCACTCCATACTAAGTGATTAACTTAAGGGAGGCATAATATTTCCAAACCTAATGCTAGGGATTTGTTCAGGGATGGTTAGGCTTATACCCATCTGGGCCAATGAGATGCTAAGCAAAATCTGCTATATGAGAAGTCAGGCTCTTTCTTTTACTGGAAATGATAAAAAAATATATATATATATGTTGTTCCTACTGCTGCAGGCAACTCTTTTATGAGCACACCAAGAACCAGACTTAGACTAAAGCTGGTGCTTGTAGCAAACAGAGAAGTATGGAAAGAAACTAAATATCCCAAAGTACAATGGAATGATTAAACCATCTACTGCTATGGCCTATTCTTGTTTGGGCTTCCCAATGCCTGAGATAAAATCCTATATTGACTAAGTACAGAGTGATTAGTACTTAGAACACAATAATAAATAATGGGAATAGGCTCCACTTATGTATTAAAAGCTGAGAATGAATCAAAACCATTACCTGATGGAAGTCATTAGTTGGAGGGACACTTCCAATTATTTTTCAGGCATGGTGGAAAGGTCCATGAAGATCCTAAAGTCTTATTTTCCCCTCAATCATCATATGCAAGCAGTCACAAGTCCTGTAAGTCCTATTATCATCACACATCCTACATACTTCTCTGCATTTCTTTTAACACCAAATCAGTCCATGCCACCATCTTTGGATATGAGAATCACTACAATTTATTTCTAATTGCTCTGCTGAATCCATTCATTTTTCTCTCCTCTATTTTATTCTCTACCATACTGCTCTGACACTTCATTGCATACCTGGTTCTGCGGTTTGAACCCGTGTCCTCATGCCAGTCCTGGTGCCATAATTACTAAGCTATTGCTCTAGCCCCTTACCCATTCTTATAATTAGAGTTTGGGTATCAGTCATTCTGAATCTCTTTCCATTCCTGCTAATGCATTTGTGCTTTTTTGTGAATGAAGATACATGATTTTCACAGTGCTGGGAATGCTATTCTCTCCTAGCACTTCTAAGATTTCAGCAATCATTTCACATCCTGCAGAAAATCTCTTTTGACCCTATTGGAGATTGCTTCCTCTTTTTATAAGCTCCTATAATCTTTCTGTACCCACTTTAGCCCACTTTAGTAGGATTATTTGTTTAATTATATTTCTTTGTTTCTTTAAGTTCCTATCTATCTTGTTCACTGTTGTAGTGCTCCAGTGACTACCTACAAGGCATACCATCAT
This sequence comes from Aplodontia rufa, assembly GCA_004027875.1. Lineage (NCBI taxonomy): Eukaryota > Metazoa > Chordata > Mammalia > Rodentia > Aplodontiidae > Aplodontia > Aplodontia rufa. The sequence goes on from PVKS010050593.1 coordinate 10,592, forward strand.
GAATGAGACCACACAGTAGCCGGGTTAAGATAGTGCTGAAAAGTAAAGGTGATTAGAATTCATGTGGAGGAGCCAGTAATTACTCAAAGTTCTGTCCCAAGGTGAAACACAAAAATGGCCAAAGATTGAAGTAGGTGTATAAAAGGCTGATAAGCAAGACTTGTTACCAAAGAAATATACGTACAACACTGGTACAGCTCATCACTCACAACTTGTGGCATACGGTTCCTCCTGACTAATTTCACTTTGTCCAGCTTTTTCCCTGCAAAATAAAAAAAAATAATTTATTTGATCTAATTACATGGGTATGAAGAACAGCAGAGAAGTTGAAATGTCATGGAGAGGTCATTGAGTCACACAGTGCTAGGTTCAGATGCCAGCTACATCAAGTTTAAGATCACTTATATTGGTTCAGATTCCAAATCCCCTTGGGTGTCCGTTTCCACATCCTAAAAGTAAAACCAACATTAGTTCTTTCAAGATTTGTACAAAACCAGATTTTGTATGCAGAGAAACAGCTAGAATGCCCCCAGAAGAAAACTTGTCATTATAATAACACAAAGGATTCTAATTTATAACACTGGAAGAAAGGCAGTACCCACCAACAGAAATAGGAATCCAAGTGATGAGCAATAGCCACCTCCTCTCATGGTTGGGGTTCTCAGTTTATCATGGTGGAGCTACAACCCCAAAACGAGATGACTCATGATCAAAAGTAAAAAATCCAATTTAGTTCACAGTATTGATACTAATGTTAGTCTCCGTCTGGAAGTTTATCAGCTTAAAGTCCATCTGCTTTATAAAGCTAAAAAAGGATAATGTATTCACAGTCTGGCTTTGGTTTCAAATTGAAAAATACTTTCTGAAGCTATTAACAGTAAGTGGATATGCTCT
>PVKS010050594.1:0-11481 GCA_004027875.1 Aplodontia rufa
AAGGACTGGAGATGTAGCTCAGTGGTAAAATTTTATTTTAAGATTGAATCAAATTGCCTGAGGTGTGAAATGACTTGTAGGGAAGGACAGGATGGACTGACCAGGCAGAGAGGGCTGAGTCTGAGAATTAAAAGATGAGGGAGTGGAAGGAGGGAAGGAGAAAGAGTGTTTTTGGTAGAGGCAGGGAGCTGGTATGCAGAGACCACAAAACATATGTGATGGGCTAAAACCCAGGGTAGTTGGCACGTGGGAAGGAACAGAGGGAGGGAGGAAACAGAACGGGAACACCCAGGCCAGAGTGCCATGGACCTGAAGGGTTTTATCCCTGGTATGCAGGGAAGCTGTGAAATGATTTTGCACAGGGGAGTGATGTCATTCAATTTGTGCTTTCAAAAGATCAGTCTGACCCTGTCCGGGTCCCGAAAGCACAGACCTCAAGGGAGTGACCTCGTCCTCTGCTGGTGACCTGATAGGGACTGTTCTGCTAATACTGCTGCCCGCGGCACCTACACCCATCCTCCATCCACCCCAGTTAGGAACCTTTTAAAAGTTAATAGAAGTAGCTCTTTCTGTCCATGTTCTACCCTAAACTGCCATTGAAGCGGGGCTGTAAGGTCCTTGAAAACCCCAGAGAAGGAAGTGATTTCCATAGCAGCCGTAACCATGGGAAACCTTGGGGGAGCCTGCTCCTGCCTTCCACGGCCCCTGTTGGGGTCTTCTTTTTGTCGCAATGCCTGCAGGTGAGTCTCTCTTTCACTTCTACCTATGCTTGGGAACCAAAGCCTGGCACATCTGGGGAAGGCCGGAAGAGGTGACACTTGGGGACACCTTCTTCACTTGCTCCCTGCGGGAGCTCAAGTGAGTGTGGATGCACAAGAGGAGACCTCAGGGGTCTTCTCCTTCCTCTCGTCTCTTCCCGGCTCACATGATAGCATGGTGCATACTGTCTCTGAGATGTACAGTTTTATTTCTGAGACGCTCCAAAGTGGGTTTCATCTGTTTCCCTTCCACTTTGCTCTCATGTGCTCTTGGTAATGAGCCATCTCAGTCCCTTCAGAGAGCTCAGAATTCTTCCAGAAACATATAATTCCCCATTGGAAACCTTCTGTCATAAAAATCTGGACTTGTTTTGGGGTGCAGGGAGGGGGCTGGATTTCTGATCCAGTGTCTCTGAGGATGGCGTGGGGTGACGGGCTGGTCAGTGTTTCTGTTGATGTGCAGATTTTACAGGAATGTAGGCAGGACAGTGAGTTAGAAGTTACCCCTGCAGAAGTTAGCAAGGAGGCAGGACCTCGCCAGGATCCTGTTGTTTGCATCTGGAATTTGGCCAGGCGGCTCGGAGGGGCTCAGCAGGGAAGCTGAGCAAGGAAATTTGAAGTTCAGGCAGATCCATTATGTGCCTTCTCATTTCCAAAACACTGAAAACTCTGTTGAGAAATGTCTTGCGTGAGTTCAGCAGGCTGCTGGCAGCTTTTAGATTCAGCACTTCCCTGGGTCACCAGATAGCAGGATTCCTTCTCCAAGATCTCTGTGTGATAGGGAGCAGGGAGGATTTCCTGCACCCTGCTCCAGACTGGGCAGCCTCCGATTGCCTCCGGAACTCACTGTATAAAAAGAAATCAACAACCATTGTCAGGCTGGACTTATCTCCCGGGGTTGCACCCTTGGGTTTATGTTCTTAAACAAGGATGGTACTTTAGGACCTGGCAATTGGTTACAATAATGATGCTGGAAATGAAGAGATTTGCGCTGGAGCAAGAGCTTGGCCTGGCCTTCTAGAATTTTCCCATTGACATCTATGTGCGTGATTACAGAGCATTTGTCAAACTTAAATAAGAGGACCTGCTCTGATGCAGTGTGCCCAGCAGGTATGCTATAAATATCAGTTCCCATCTCTTGCTAAACTTTTCTTAAGGTTGATCTTCAGACAGTGGAACCAGATACAAATGTGTGGGCTGAGATCCTGAAAACTCAGTATTCCAAAGGCAGCTCTCATGAGGATGCTCTTCCTACAACAAATCGAATGAATTTTTTCTTTCTGATTTTTTTAAGAGAGAGAGGAACAGAGGTGGGGGGGGGATCAACTTTATTTAGTTTTTCATGTGACCTTTGTTGTGTTGACACTTTGTTGTGTAGGTGGTGCTGGGGTTTGAACCCTGGTCCTCATGCATGCCAGGCAAGCACTGTAACTGCTGAGCCACCTGCTCCAGACCTTTTTTTGTTATTTTAAGATAGGATCTCACTGTTGACTCATTGGTCTTTGAATAGGAGTTGCCTCTGTTACCTTTACGCTGTAATTTGGCTCTTTAAGATCTTTTTTTCAGTATGCATCCATATCAAGACCTTGAGAAATTTCCCCACGACTTCCTGTCTTTATAGACCCTACCCTTCAGTGCTCAATAAACAGATTTTCCTTAAACAATCTCAGCAGGAACGACCTTTCCTTGCTTTGACTTACAGAATCTTAGACCCAGGGAGTCCCATGCAGAGCACTTGGTACATCCAGTTGAGAAAACTGGTTCACAGTGGCAACAGGAGACCTTCCCTAAAGGATCCTACTTGGTGACATGGTTGAGGTCAGCATGGTTATCTTCAAACTGAGCTCTCTGAAAGTAAAAAAAAAAAGTAAAATATTTCTGTACAAATTATTTTCCTTATCATAATACACAGCTTCTTTCTAGTAACGGTTCATTTATCTGGGTTGCTGAAGTTTCTCAGCATAAGCCCTAATCCATGGAGACAGCAGGTTGGCATCGCTGGTGGAGCCAGTGAGGATGCTGAGTGACCCCTTTCTCCTCTGTTTTCCTTTCACCAAGATTGATTTTGTGCCTAAGCAATCTGACTCCAGAAGATCAACAAGATCGATGCTGTACATGTCTTTGTGAGCTTTACTTTGGGGTGGTGTTGGTTTCAGACAGGTCTGCATTCAATTTTTGGTGCTTCTGACACTTGTTGATGAGCAAAATATTGGACTCATAGAGTTTGCATTTCCCTCTGACTATGGTGAGGTTTGGAATTATTAATTATCAAAGTTATTGTGAAGTTTAAATGATGAGTAGTGCGGTTAACCCTTGGTATTGGTGGGAGATTGGCTCAAGGACTCCACAGACACCAAAAAATCCAAGGATGTTCTAGACCCTTCTAAAAAATGTAGCATTTGCAGAGAACCTAGGCGCATCCTCTTGTGTGCTTTCAGTCATATCAAGATTACATATAAAGCCTGGGGCACTGTGGACACTATATATTTTAGAAAGAGGGGACAGGAGAGGGAGAGAGAGAGAGAGAAGCAATCTCTATTTAGTTTTTCATGAGCCTTTCATTCCTGGGACACTTGGTTGTGTACGTGGTGCTGGGGTTTGAACTCGTGCACTGGCGCATGCCAGGCAAGCACCATAACCGCTGAGCCACCGCTCCAGCCCCGGACGCTATGTTAATAGCCACTACTTTATTGTTTAGAGAGTAGTGACAAAGAAAGTCTCTAGGGTGTTCAGTGCCGATGAAATCATTTTCCCCCATGTTTCTGCTCTGTGGTTGGTTGAATCCACACAGTGTCACCTGCAGATAGAAGGGCCAGCTGTGTGTCACGGTTTCATGCAGTGCCTGGCCATAGCTGAAAGCTATATTAGGTATCAAGATGAGTAGCTGACTTTACTCTTGAACTTGAGGCCATGCCAATGAGGAAGACCCCCATCAACTTCCCTGTTCCATCTGGCTGGAACTTGGGTGACCCCTATTAACCTTGCTGAATCAGACCATTTATGCCAGGGAACAGTCGTATTTGTTAGTTGGGTGCTAACTTTTTTCCTCCTGACTCTCCTGTGTCTCTGTTCTGATGCATCCTCTGATTTTAGGGTGTTACCAGGGTCCTGATAGACCCAGTGTATCTCTATATTTTGGTTTCAGCCCCTTTGTTTATACTTGGGAATCTGCATCCCACAGCAGGGATACAAAAGTTCTGTTTAAAACTATGTGAGGAAAAAAGAAATCTTGAAAGAACAAGGTAGAGTTGTAATATATCTCACCCTTTCCCACACATTGAACTAATTGTGACGTTCATCCTGGGGCCAGATCTGCGCAAAGACCTCAGTGCCATGCTGGAAAGATGTTTGGAATCTCCGCTCCACCAGTGCCCAGTTGGACAAACTGCGACATCAGCTCAGAGCTCTGTGAAAATAATAAAGTCTAGCATTCTTTCGGAAAGATGACCCGTATGCTTAATAAATTTCAGCATGTGAACCTAAGTCAGGTTTGACTCCAAGCCACATAAAAGCTTTGATCAGATTGCGGTTCTCAGTTTTCAGAGGGTGCATTTTTTTTTAGCTGGATTCCCCAGGTGGCAGCTGAACTCTTCCTGCCACCGTTTACCCGTCCTGGGATCCCGGAAAACAAGGACACTTTGCATCCTGCACCGTTCACACTTTTGGGCCCTGGGATGTGATTTCGAGAGCATCCTCTCCTCAGGTAGAAAGGAACATTCATCACAGGATTGGAGATGACAGCTGTAATGTTTCCCACCCACCTGGGAGGCTCCTGTAAGTTTCTTTTTTATTTTCTGATATGCTATTCTCCGTAAGTGGATCCTATCTACATTCATACATTTTATGCAATAAACTGTAGTATGTAATTACCAGGTATCCATTAGTTCAGTTCTTGTTAAGAACTTATAATAGAAGAAAAGTGTCCTTGGATATGTTGCTGTAGTGTATCCAGGGATGAGGATCAACTTATATTTTGCATGGATTTCTTTTTTTTTAATAGTTTTTGAAAACTTCTTGTGTATTATCTCATGGTATCTTCCAGTGTGTAGAGTTTTTTTTTTCTCCTGGAAATTGAACCCCAGTGTGGTTAACCACTGAGCAGCATCCCCAGCCCTTTTTTATTTATTTATTTTTATTTTGAGAGAGGGACTTGCTAAGTTGCTTAGGGCCTCACTAAGTTGCTGAGGCTGGCCTTGAACTTGTGATCCTCCTGCCTCAGCCTCCAAAGTCACCAGGATTACAGCTGTATATGACCATGCCTGACTTGCTTTTGGTTTTTACTGACCCCATTTCTTAGAGAACACAGGCCTGGAAGGCGAGGTGGCTTCTTCAGCACTCTTGGCATGCAACAGAGTCAGGATGAGAATGCAGTTCTGACTCAGGCTCTCAGCCCTGCCCCAAGTGGTCTCCCCAATCTGAAAATGCGATTCAGACTGAGCAACAGGTCAACATGGGGTTTTTGGAGCTCCTCCTATCACCAAGTAATGCAGACGCTCTTCTTGGCTACAACCCTCTGAAGTCCCATTTTGCAGTTGGGAAAAGAGGCTCAGAAAGGTTGAGGGTCTTGTGGAAGGCTGAGAGTGATTAGGCTGCACAGCTGAGATTTCTTTCTATAGCCTGTGTTCTGCACTGCCTTCCAATAAACAACGAAATGATCCATACTCTATTTGCTAATATAGGCACAGCCATAAAGTATTTGGAACAGATGCAAGTTAAAATGACACAGCTTGGAATCGCTGAAAGGATATTCTGCAAAGATCTGAAAAACACACACATCCGTTGAAGTTCAACAGTCATGATGGTAGAAGGTGGGGACCCCTTCTCGGTCCTACTCCTTTGTTTTTCTTTGCTGCAGTAGAATGTCACAACACTTGATAGTCATTGCTGTCATTGCTCGAGGAAAGCCAGCTCTTAACTTCTGCATGTGCGCTGGATCTGGGTAGGCGCGGAAGCTGGGTGGGGACGAGGCACCTGTCCTGTTGGCTCCAGGTTGCTCTGTGTCATGCTAGCAGGATTCTGGATCTTACATCAGATAGTCATTGCCACCACCCTGATGGGTAACAGTTAACCTCAGCATCTCAGTGGCATGTGACAGTGTCCATTTCTCCCTCAGGAGTTTGGGGGCTGCTTGGTGTCTCTGTGGCTTCTTTCCTCCTCTTTCTGGGACCGGTGGTCCAGCTTGGGTGTTCCCTCCTGGCACGGACAGAGGTGCGAATGAACCAGTGGCCTCTGTTGGGAAGTGGCACTTGGCTGTTTATGTCTGGTTGCCATTCTCTAGGACAAGTTATGAGGCCAAGTGGTGGGGTGAGGACTAGGGACATCTCCATTCCAAACAGCTGTGCGTGTGAAGATGTGGATGTAGGGAGAGCTGAAGATTGGGGTCGATATATACGTCTACTATAGACTCCAATAGAGTATGCTTTGCAATTAGTCCCTTAATAGCGGTGGCTTTACAATTTTGAGATGATGGGACCTTTGGTGAACATGATGAATGTTCTAAATATTGCTTTCAAGAAAATAAAATGCACACCTATTTTGGCCATCAGTTTTCAGGGCACACCCTCAAGTCTAACCAGAAGGCCTATATTAAGGTCCTAAGCTAAGAGGAGAGTTGCCCTGGCCGGAGCCGTGTCTTCCCTAAGTGAAGAGGATCGGCTCGCTGCCTTTGCTTCGGCTTTCTTCCAAAGACCTAGGGCTGGAGGGCTAGCTCAGTGGTAGAGTGCTTGCCTACCATGCACAAGGCTCTGAGTTAGATTCCTAGCACCAAAATTTGAGAAAAGCAGAATTCCCAAAAGCTTCCACTCTGCTGGTTCCAAATGATGGAAAAAGTCCTCAAATGCAAACATTCAGGATGGGTGGGACCTTTGGTCATTATGTCCACAGTGAAAATTGGTTTGTCAAACTTTTTGGATGGGGGTCTGGAGTGGTGAGGAGCACTTGCCTGGCATGTGTGAGGATGCGGGTTTGAACCCCAGCACCACGTGCACAACAAAGTGTCGGTGCAGTGAAAGCCACGTACAAAACTACAATAAATTGATTCTCTCTTTCTCTCTCTCACTGTCCCTCTCTCTTTTCAAAACAAAACATAAAACTTCTTGGGTGTTTAAAAAAAAGATTTCTTCAATGCTAATGGGTCAACAGAACTGTTTGATGAATCCTTGTGGACTACATCATTTGAAAACATAGAGAGTGAATTGCAAAGTGCATTGAACCAAATTCGATTTATTTATTTATTTATTTAGAAAGAGGGACAGTGAGAGAGACAGAGAGAAGCAACTTTATTTAGGTTTTCACATGGCCTTAGTTGCTCCAACACTTAGTTGTGTACGTGGTGCTAGGGTTTGAACCTGGGTCCTCATGCTTGCCAGGTAAGGGCCGAAACCGCTGAGCCAATGCTCCAGCCCCAAATTTGATCAATTTAAAAAATAATTCTTTCCTGATATTTCTCCTTTTTCTTTTTAAGAGAGAGAGGAATAGTGTGTGGGAGAGAGAGAGAAAGGGAATTTTATTTAGTTTTTCGTGTGGCTTTTGTTGCTCTAACACTTCATTGTGTACGTGGTGCTGGGGTTCAAACCCACATTCTCGTGTATTCTAGGCAAGCACTGTAACTGTGGAGCCACTGCTCCAGCCCCAATATTTCTCCTTTGATATCTAAATCTCTTTAAAACCATTCCTTCTTCTAAGAAATCAAGGTGACATTAAATAGTTGTTTTTAATAAATGTCCTTTAAACCTGTATAGCCCCTTAAAATTTTTTTTATACATTTTCTGATCTGCAACATCTCAAGTTCTAGAAGCAATGCAGAACCACTGTTTTTCGGAGGCTTGAATCTTGAGATCTCTCCCCATCCCTAAGGAGCCTCAGGACTGATTACCTTGAGAAATGGAAGCTCAACATTACTGGTCAGCTGTGACCACTGGATCCTCCTCCTTCTCCTCCTCCTCCTCCTCCTCCTCCTCCTCCTCCTCCTCCTTCTTCTTCTTCTTCTTCTTCGAGAGAGAGAGACAGTTAGAGAGAGAAAGTGAAGCCATTTTTATTTAGTTTTTCATGTGACTTTCATTCCTCTGACACTTTGCTGTGTTCGTGGTGCTGGGGTTTGAACTTGGGTCCTCAAGCATGCAAGGCAAGTGCTGTAACTGCTGAGCCACTGCTTCAGCCCTGGATTGTTCTTTAGATCACTCTGACATCCTTCTCTCAATCATGGTACCTAAGAGACTGGCACAGTGACCTTCAGGAGGTTCTAAGCCCTCACACAGAAAGAGAACCTGTCATCTTTCATTAAGCCCAGCCCTCAACTTCGGGATGCTTTGGGGGGTTACTGGCTTTAATCTACACACGAGACTTTCTGTGGCCTTGGGTTGGATTTTCAGGGAGGAGAGGATACCAGTTTGTAGCATTGTCCTCCCAGTCTGGGACACCAACGCTCCTCTAGAATTCCTCATTTAGTTGCCAGCCCTGTAGGATGATTTTTTTTCCACTTTCCAGGGTGGGGGGCAGAGTTCCAGGTCAGTGTCCTGGCTTCAGGATTCTTGGTCTTGGATTCCCTGCCTGGCCCAGGATCTCAGGAAGATCTTCCTGCACTAATGAAAACCTGCAGCAGAGGGCAGCCTCTCATGCACATCAGGGTGTCCTCTGCAGTGAAGCCTATTTCACAGAACCTAGAGAAGTGTCTTTAATTAGGCAGTCTTCATAAGGGGACACGGATCCCTTGGTCCCACAGGCCATCTTTGGTCTGTAGGAGGGACCTTTTTTTGTTTTTGAAGGAGAAATTTTCTCTTTCCCTGTTTTATAAAGATCAAGAATACAAGGGAGGTCGTTTTAGAGCAGACTACTTTATTTTCTTTATTATTATTATTTTTTGCATACAGAGTGGTAGACGCATTTGAACATGCCGGACACAGGAAGCCTTGCCAATTTATCAGACTCTCTGAAGGCCCCTGCTCAAAGGATAGGCTCGGGGAAGAGCATTAATACCAAACATCTGTTTTGCTTTCTTGTACCAAGCACACAGCTGAGACTGTGTTGCACAGAACTGAATTTGATAGGCGCAAAACCCCAGTAGGGCAGAGATGCTTGTTACTGCCTTTTACAGATGGGGAGATGGAGATGAGTTTGAGGGGTTTGCTGTGTGCCTGGGAGCAAGTTGCTGGATTCCTCTGGTCCTTGCTTTGCACTTCTATAAAACAAAGACATTAAAAAATGTCCAAGATCCTCATTTCTTCTAGGTTCAAAACAGAATCAAATCAAGAGCACTGAAGCCAGATTTGTCATGAAAATGGGATTGTGTGGGGGTAGAGGTGTTGATGTTATTAACAAGGAACCAGGCTGGGCTTTTGTGATTGGGTGGAAATTCCTTGAGCTGGGCCTGTGGCACATCAGAAGCCCAGCCTTGGCCCAGTTTCACATCTGCGAGTGTGGAGATGCTGAGCCTGCTCCAGTTTTAGCAGAAACCTGCTTCAGTTCCATGGGAGTGTAAAGATGGCAGCAGCAGAGCTGGATCTGGGGGCTGGAGTGGTGGCTCAGCGGTTACCGTGCTTACCCAGCATGCGCAAGTACATGAATTCAAACCCCAGCACCGCAATGAAGTATTGGAGCAATGAGAGCCATGAAAAACTAAAATATGGTTTCTCTCTCTCTCTCTCTCTCCCCATCACTGTCCCTCTCTCTTAAAAAAATCAACATTTAAAAAAACACTAAATAAAAGTGATCTCTCTCCCACTGTCCCTCTCTTAAAAAACAAAACAAACAAAAAACTGAATCTGTATACACTGCAGAGACAAAGTGTGAATACGCTGAATCGGACAAACGACTAAAGGACCCGGAACAGTGGTGCACACCTGTGATATCAGTGGCTAAGGAGGTTGAGGCAGGAGGATCACGAATTCAAGGGCAGCCTCACTAAGAACCTGTCTCAGAATAAAAAATAAAAAGGGCTGGGGGCTGGGGATATGGCTCAGTGGATAAGTGCCCCTGGGTTCAATCCCTGGTACCAAATAATAATAATAATAATCCCCAGAACTTTTGACTTTCGGTGGCTGATCTTTTTAGATTGAAGTTTTATTCTATGAGGTATCAACCACTGTCAGAAGACTGATTCTGAGCATTTTGGATTTTTCTTATTTGATCAGAAACCCCGAACCTGGCCATGGTGCTTGGTGCAACTTAGCAGAAGTGAGAAAGGATCATATTACAGTTTAGACATGAGGTGTCCCTCAAAGGTTCATGTGTGACCCAATCCAAGAACGTTCAGAGATGAAACTATTGGATCCTGAGAGCCTTAACCTCCTGAGTGTGTTCATCCACTGATGGATTACCTGGATGGTAACTGTAGGTGGTGGGAATGTGGCTGGAGGAAGTGGGTCGCAGGGGTGTCTTTGGGGATGTCACTTTGTGCCTGGTGAGCAGAGCTCTCCCTGCTTCCTGCCGCATGTCTAAGCTGCTTCCCTCTGCTGTGCCCTTCCACTTTGATGTTCTGGGTCACCTTGGACCCAGAGCTATGAAGCCAGCCATCTGTGGACTGTGACCTCTGAAACTCCGAGCACCAAATAAACTTTCCCTCCCCTAAAATTGTTCTTGTCAGGTCTTTTGGTCACAGCAGCGAAAAAGCTGACTGCAACAGAGCAGGAGTCAAAGATCCGCACTGAGTGGCTCTTTAGTAGCAGCGAATGTCCCTTGGTCACTTCTGAATTGGTCCATAACTGCTGTGAATGGCAGTGGCTGATTGTCTGATGATTTTGTGGGTTTGCAGATCATGTGGACAGAACTCATTGCATTAAAGAGAAAGAGACTCATGATATGGATGGGAGGCGTTGTACTGGTTGCTGCATTAAGCTGTACCATGTGAGATTGCTGTTTGGGAAGAAGGTCTGGGATGGGAAAAATAAATTCGGGGGTCACCAGCATATTGATAGTATTTCAGCCCATGATTGGGATCACTTAGGGAGAGAGCCCTGCGTTGAGAGGGTTTATGGAGGAAGCGGCACCAGCAGAGGAGGAGGAAGTACTGGTGGAGTCTGATCTTGCCCACGTGTGCACCCGTGGCGGAGTCTGATCTTGCACAAGTGTACACCCAGGGCAGAGTCTGATCTTGCACGCATGTGCACCCATGCACTGTTCGACGTCCCAGCTTTTTCCAAGTGAGCCCTCCCCGCTGCTTAACCTTGTCTGGCGAAGATGCTGTTTTGCCAGAGGAAGCAGCAGGAGCTGCTAGGCTGAGATGATGATTCATTAACTGCTAATCGTTTCCCCTGTGGTCTTCCTCCATTCCTCACAACCCCTCACTCACTCTGAGCACAGTTTTCCGTGTGCTACAAAATCCATCTTTGTAAATTCTCCACAATTCTTAGGCCTTCTGGCCTAAGAGATAGAAGCACCTACACCAATCTGGAATCAACAGCTGCTATGCGATGCTGGAATTTCGGAGACTTGTGGCAGGTGGTCTTTGTGTCTGCTTGACTGGGCCGCAAGGTCCCCACATGTGTGACTATGTCTCGCTCTGGGTGTTTCTCTGAAGGTGTGTTTTGATGACATTCACAGATTGTCCTCCATGTGATGGGTGGGCCACGTACAAGCTGTTCAAATCCTGCAGGAACATAAGCAGCTCCCCTCCCCAGTGGGAGAGGACCCCCAGCTGACTTGCTCCTGACCCAAAGGCCTTTGAACTTGGACATCAGCTCTACCTGTGTTTCTTGGACCATAGTCTATTCTATAGATTTTGAATTTA
>PVKS010050595.1:0-11480 GCA_004027875.1 Aplodontia rufa
ACACAACTGAGTGTTGGAGCAATAAAGGCCACGTGAAAAACTAAATAAAATTGTTTTGCTCTTTCTTTGTCTCTCTCACTGTCCCTCTCTCTTTAACAAAAAAAAGATGTTCAGAGATGGGCTGGAGGGACGGCTCAGCGGATACAGCGCTTGCCTGGCATGTGCGAGGACCCGGGTTCAAACTCCAGCACCACGTACACAACAAAGTATCAGAGCAACGAAAGCCATGTGAAAAACTCAATAAAATCGATTCATTCTCTTTCTCTCTCTCTCCCCCTCCCTCTTAAAAAAAAAGAAGTTCAGGGAAGGAGAACCACTCCGTCTCACCTCCCCACACTGTCTGACCTAAATCCCTCTTGCTGCACGTAAATCCCTATTTTTTGTCACTTCTCAGTGGAGTTACCGATTCATACTAACGCTATCTGGACTTCAAAGTGGCCCTGTCCTGCCCCCTCAACAGCATTTGGAAGCCTTGGCCACAACACCCATGACATCCTAGGCATTTGAGCATCACATAAAGTCCTTAGGATTTTCACAGGACTTCATAGCTTCTTCCTGGAAATCATGCTGGCTTTGTATTTTCTTTAATTTCTTCACTCAGAAAACATTCATTAAGGGCTTACTTTATGACCATCAACATGTTTGGTATCAGGGAATCGGTGATAACATGACAGATGTGGTCTTTGACTTCATGGAGCTTATAGAGAGGAAAGTGAGGTTTAGAGAGACCATGGCCTACCATCAACAGCATTAGAAAGGAGATGGAAATGCTAACTGTGCTGATTTGATCATTATATGCTATATGCATGTTTTGAATTATTATACTCTACTCCATACATTTGTACAACCAAAATAATGATAAAAATAAACTAAGAAATTGCAACAAGGTACAGGTAGAGAGGAGGATGCATGATGCCTTGAGCCATTTCCCACAAATCTGGGGTCATCAAGGGGAAGAGATGGCAGTGATCCTCTTTCATTCAATCTTGAACAGTGCCTCAATATCACAAACACCATCTCTGGTGGCTCCTGATACCTTCTAGCACCTCCAGCAATGCCATAAATATTGCTCATTACTCATCTTCAGACACCTAAAAATAATAAAGGATTTTCTTTCTTCTTTCTTTTCTTTTCTTCCTTCCTTCCTTCCTTCCTTCCTTCCTTCCTTCCTTCCTTCCTTCCTTCCTTTCCTCCCTTATTCCTTCCTTCCTTCCTTCCTAAAATCCCCTCTTGGCTTTATGGATCAAGAGCTCTAATACTGCAAAATTGGTTCCAGGAGAAATGTTTCAACTTCCCAAAGAATTGCAGTTTCTAAGCCTTTTAGAAGCACCTAGTTATTCACTAGAAACCAACTTTTTAGTCTTTATATAAATTGATCAAATCTGCTTAGCAACCTCCCTCATCTGAGGAGGTAAGAAATGAGTAGGGACTGAATCAGCCGTGACCCACCCCCAGAATGAACTCTGCTATCAGGTTGAACCATATTGAAATTGCTATTTTTGTAGGTCAACAGTGGTCAAGTGTTGGCAATGTCATGTGTTCAGCCTGATAGTTACCAATACTTCTGGGCTAATTAGTAAATTACATCTTGCAGGGACTGCCATGAGCGATAGCACTTCATGTTGCATCGTTCAAGTTGGCACCCTAAGTCCTGCTACTGGGCAATCCATTTGTTGTTGAACCATTACAACAGTTCCCCCGAGGGTTCCTAGGGGCACTTTTCCTTATTGGCAATGTGGAGGTTCCTTGTGAACTTGAATAATGATGAGAACTAACATTTACCTGCATGGCACTTCCCATGTACCAGACCCTGTTCTAAGAACAGCACAAGTATTAACCCACATAATGCTCCAAACTACCCTAGAAAGCAGGTGCTATGATTGCCTCAATTTTATAAGGCAGGAAACCATGACATGAGAATTCAGCAACTTGCCCAAGGCCTCACTACCAGTACATTGTTAAGCTAGAATCTGAACCCTCATTGGTTCAACTGCTAGGCTGTCTACACTGTGTCTGAGTCAGCGGCCATGTCCTTCCTGGGACAAGGGCTTAGGACAGACTGAGGTATGCCTTTACCTGCTCCCACATCCAACAAATGGAGAGAGGATGTTTTCTAAGGACTGAGTTGAGAGGGAGAGGGCAGCAAAAGATGATTAGATAGGGTGGGGACAAAAGGGCTGTGGAATTCAGTGTGGGCAAGGCCTATGGCCCCCAGAACTGATCCCTGAAAAGAAAGGGATAGAAGAGATAGATATCTCCTTTGCTTCTCACCTCTCACCAGTTCCCTCCCAAAGATGTTCATCAGATGCTGGGGTGGGGGCAGAGTGGGTGGAAGCCTGGGGAATCTGGTCCAAGAATTGGGGCTCTACCATCTATTCATCCATCTGTCCTTTCCCCTTCCTCCCTTGTTTCCTTCCTTCCTTCCTTCTTTCCTTCCTTCCTTCCTTCCTTCCTTCCTTCCTTCCTTCCTTCCTGTGCTGGCAACTGAGCCCAGGAGCTTATACATGCTAGGCAAGCTCTGCACCACTGAACTACCTTCCCAGATCTTTTTAAAATTATTTTCAGGGGCTGGAGCTGTGATTCAGTAGTTATGGCACTTGCCTGGCATGTATGAAGATGCAGGTACACAATGAAGCATCTGAGCAATGAAAGCCACATGAAAAACTAAATAAAACTGATTCTCTCTTCTCTCTCTCTCTCACTGTCCCTCTCTCTCTCTCTCTCTCTCTAAAAACTCCAGCTGCAGTGGCACATGCCTATAATGCTAGCTACTCTGGAGGCTGAGGCAGGAGAATTGAAAGCCTGAGGCCAGCCTTCGTAACTTAGCAAGACCATGTCTCTTTTGCAGTACCTCAAACATAATAGAAAAATTGAGACAGGGCCTCACTAAATTGCAGAGGTTGGTCTTGAATTTGCAATCCTGCCTCAGCCTCCAGGGTAGCTGACAATATGGGTCTACACCGCCATGCCTGGCTTGGGCTCTATCATTTCTTAGCTCTGTGGTGTTTGACATGTTATCCAACCTCTCTGAGTCACAGTTCCTTCATCTGCAAAATGGGGCTAATGATCTCGACAGTAGAAGGTGCTGTACGGGTTCAATGAGA
The DNA here is from genome assembly GCA_004027875.1 of Aplodontia rufa. Taxonomy (NCBI): domain Eukaryota; kingdom Metazoa; phylum Chordata; class Mammalia; order Rodentia; family Aplodontiidae; genus Aplodontia; species Aplodontia rufa. Next base: position 3,105 of record PVKS010050595.1, read on the forward strand.
GAAGTAGTGCATAGTGCCTGGCCAATTTCCCAACCCATAGGCAGTGCCTGGTAAGGGCTGAGCTCTTTCCCTCATCCCTAGAGCAGAACCCCAGCTATGACTCCTAGTCCTCTCTACTGCTTGTCCTCCTGCCTTAGGCACACAGCCTCTCAGAGACCCCAGGGTCCAATGACTGGTGGTTAGGAATGGATTCTAGCAATAAAGTGAGAACCAGGCAGTTTTATTAAAGTTCCTATTTGATGTTATTCTCCACTGATGTTCTGAATGATGATTTCCTCTTTCCTGCCAGGCCCTCTAGTTCTCCCAAATCCCTGGGCCATAGGGAAGGATCCCCACTCCTGCAACCCCTTTTCAAGCTTGCAGATGGCTCCTATGGGTTCATTGGAGAATCTACTTTGTGTCCCTGGACCTCCATAGAAAGAAAGGAGAATAAAAACTCTGGGGAAGAAATCAGAAGGGCAAGAAATACCCCACAAATGCCTGTGCCTGTCCCTGCTCTTGCCCCTGGTCATGGTAAGCTGGGTGTAGAGCTGACACTAATCTGTGTGGTTTGTCTCCCAGACCCAAGTTTACCCTTGTGTAGTTTAGCATAGGAAAAACTAATCCCAATGTGTCATGTTGTGTTAATGTAGAATTATTTAAAGCTGAGGAAAGGCCCCTTCTCCTCCTGCCACCTGTGTCCCCAGCCTCCTTCCAAAAGGTGGCATCCCACCCATAAGCCACACATAATGCCACTACCAAAGGACAATGATCTTGAAGGGGAACTTAGTGGATATCCTGTCTGATCTCCTGCACCTAAGCCCTGTGCCCACAGTCCAGTCCTGACCAGCCTCTCTTCTTTAGGACAGACCTTTGGGGAAATAGCTATCCTAGCCACTTTTCCCAATCATTTCCGTTTACCCCCAAAGCTTGCTGGCGGGTGGACTTACTTCACTTCCTTGTGGAACATGACTGCTTCCCGTTTTTCCACTTGCTCATCCCCATTGGGGTGCGTCTAGATCCACCCTGTGACTATGTGGCTTGTGGGTGAAAGAACTTCCTGGCACTCTTCCTCCCTTTCCCTCTCTGGACCAAGAGAGATTGGACTACATTGACCTCAATGGGTCCTGCACCCTCTTGAAAGCCCACAGCTGCAGCACCTTATTGGTGGAGGCTGTGAGGTCCCTGGGGCCTCCTCCTGCACCCATGGTCTCATGCCACTGACTCCCCTGAAATCTTGCTTTGGGCATCTGGAATTCTACTTTTGGCTCTGTTACAACTCTTTGACCACAGCTCTGTCTCTTCTTTGGGCCTCAGTTTCTCCAATTATAAAAAAGAGACAGCAGGACGGGACCAGATGTTCTCTAAAGCCTCTTCTAGTTTCTGCTAGAGGAGGGGAGGTTTGATGCCTCTGTGTCTGTGTGTGTGTGTGTGTGTGTGTGTGTGTGTGTGTCTGTGTGTGTGGCGCTTGAGCAGCCCCTGCCTTTGGAAGGGAGGACAAGAGGCCATCTACGGCCAGGTGGCTGGGCTGGGGGAGGGCTGCGGCTGGGAAAAGAGCAGATGAGAGTGGAGGGCAGCTTGCAGTAGGCAGATCTGAGAGAAGCTAGAAGGTGGGAAGGCAGACCAGGAGGAGGCAGGAAGAAAGAGGAGAAGGAGGTGGGAGGGAGGGAGCAGGAGGCAGGGAAGGAAAAGAATAAACACATAATCAGGGTTACTGAGTTTCCTGTGCAGCTGGAGTCATCTTTGCTCTTCATAAACTCAGCTGTGGCTTCACCACCCACTCCGGATGGGTGGTTGCTGCTTCCAACGCAGCCTGCCGGAGACCTGAACCAAGCAGGAGGTGGGTGCTGAGGCCTAGGTGCGTGAGGCCTTTTACATGCAGGTCCAGCACCAGGACAAGGCCAAGCGCAGCAGCCTGGAATCGTCTCTTTCCCCTGAGGCAACCTGATGGGGAGCAGAGAATGAAGCTCTAGGGTGACACAGGCTTGGTTTCTCTTTACAGTTCAGCCACTTGTGGGCTGATGGACCCTGTTCTTGTGTCCCCCTCTGAGCCTGCCTTAAATCTACAAATGGGACTAAGATCTCTTGGACAGTGTGTGAGGGAGAAGATAACCATGTACACCCTATCCAAGCCTGCTCCTGGTTGTTCAATTGTCTCCTGATTCCTGCTCTCTCCTTGCTGCCCAAACGGGCCTAAATTGGACAGCCTCTCCAGCCTCACCCACTGGGACCCTAGTTTCCAGAGGAAGGGAAAAAGAGAAGGCAGAGGACCCAGGCAGGCTCAAGATGGCAATGGCTGTGGGGAGTTTTGGCAAGGGTTGTCTTCTCTTGACTCTTATTCTTCTTCTCAAAGTGCTCACTCCCAAACAGCAGGTCATAGAGAAAAATGTAGGCAGAGGGGAGGGGCAAACTCTGCCCTGCCCTCAACATCCTTCCTGTGAGTTCAGCCCAGAAACTAGACTCTTGCTTGTGGAGTCCAGACTTTATAGGTTCCCTAAAACCCTGATCTTATGTGGCAAATTGGGTAGCACATTATTCCGAGAACATGGTCCAGGGTGATTATTACGTTCCTGAGAGCGATGGAGAGGGCCAGGTTCAACACTCCATTCCTTCATTTGTTCATTCATTTAATCACTTATCCATTCAATCTCCAACTCTGCTGAATACCTTGTTTTGTGCCAATGACTGTGCTAGGCATGGACTTATCATCATACATCCTTTTTTCACCCTTCCAAACTGCCCCAGATGAGTTTAAGAAACCATCAAGCACAAGGGTGCCAGGCAGGGCTATCAAGATGACCAGACCCCAAAGTATCTCATTTGGTTCAGGTCTAAAATTACTGACAGATCAGGGATAGCCTTGCATCAGTGAGGGTTTTTTCACTCAAGAAGATAAAACCAAAGCTCAAAATGAGCTTCTATGCCCCCTGTCTTTCTGGAAGTGTAAGAACTGAGACCATGTGCCCACAATGCCTGTTATGGTTTGGATATGAGGTGGCCCCCAGAAGCTCCTGTTAATGCAGGAATATTCAGAGATGAAACGATCAGATTATGAGAGCCATATCCTAGTTGTTCCATCTTAGTTTGAATGGACTGACTGGTTGGTAACAGTAGGCAGGGGGAGTTGGCTGTGAAAGGTGGGTCACTGGGGGCATGCCCTGGAAAGGTGCATCTTCCTTGTGGCCCCTTCTTCCTCTCTCTGTCTTTCTGCTTCCTGATCCCCCCATGGATTGAGCACCTTTCCTCTGTTGGGCCCTTCCCCCAGGCTGTGCTGCCTCACCTTGGGCCCAGAGCAATGGAGTTGCCCATGTACAGCCTCATACCTCTAAAACCATGAGCCCCAAATAATCTTAAAGTCGTTCTTTTTTTTCCAGTCCACCAAACTAGTTCTTTTTTTTATTAAGAAATTTATTTTTTGAACAATCAAGCATGCTTCCAAAGAAACAATATCAAAGTTGTTCTTGTTGAATATTTTGGTCACAGTGATGCAAAAGCTAACTAAAATAATGCCCCTTCAAGAATGCAACTTCTGAAAGTTAACTTTTTCTTTTTTTCATAAAGCAGTATAGCACAGGGCTTAACAGTGTGAACTCCCAGGATCAAATCCTGGCTTTGCCACTTATTAGTTATGTGACTTTGGGAAAATGGATTTGTTTATCTAAGCCTTAGTTTTACCATCTATAAAATGGGGATAAATTTGTGCCCAGCTAAGAGGTTGTTGTGAGGATTTAATGAGTTAGTAACCATAAAATGCTTGCAAGAGTACACCCAGCAGATGTTCACCATGTGGCTTGCTCCTTGACTTAAATCCTTGCCTCAAATCCTTGCCTCATGTGAGCCTTTCCTCAAGAGGAAATCGACACTTTGGGGTCTTGACTAAGGAAGGGTTAGGAAAAAGAATCACTTAGGATGGGCCGATGGCCCAGCTTCTACATGCCCCTAGAGTCATCATTCTGAACACAAGTCACTCCTCTGCTCAAAGACTTGCCATGGCTCCCTGATGTCCTTAGGATAAACGCCAATTCCTGAACAAGGTCCACACAATCTCACTCTTATCATCCAGAGCACACCCAGGTCTTTTTTCTCATTGTTTACCACTTTCGTTTTTGATGTCAAGGCCTCAGCCACATCAAAAGTCAGTGTTAAAATAAGGGCTCCTTTTTCCCATCCATTTGCTCATGAAGCTCCATGCATCCAGAAGACCTGACCCCTGCTTCTCTGCCTGCCAAATTCCCACTGATCCATCAGACGACATCCTCACCAGAATGGAAGCTCAGAATTAGGGGATGGCACAGACTTCCTCTTGGTCACTGCTGTATACCCAACACCTGGAACCATCCCTGGGATTTAATAGGTGCTCAATAAATAGTTCTTGAATATTGACTTGCGGTTAAACCAAGATCAAACATCACCACCTCTGGGAAGCACCCCAGGCAAAGGCCATTAGTGCTGACACCATGCTTTTACATCTCTGTCACAATATGCATCCCATCCCATTGCCTGGGCATGGCTGCCTTACTTTTCTCCTCTCCCCACTGGTCCAGGTGTGGCTTGAAACCAGGAACCATAACATCTTAGACCTCTTGGACCTCACATGGTGTCTTCACAGGTGCTCCCTTCCCTGCCCATGCCACTATTAGACTCATGGGGAAACTTCTCCAAGATGCCCATGCCCTAGACCCAGTCCAGATCAATAAAAGCTGAAACTGGGAGACAGGCATGGAGATTTTCAAATGTGCCTCAGACAGAACCGCTGGAGCCAGAATTCTGTGACTATCTTTCCATCCAGCTGCCCTGACTCCTCCTGACCTTATGAGCTAATCACAGAGGGAAACAACACTGGCTCCAAGAGACCCCAGAAAGTGCCTGTGCATCAGTTGGGTTTCCAGCCAGTACCAAGTCAATGAAGGAAGCAGAGAGAAAGTGATGCTGTTCCCGTCTAACAGGGAGAATGGAGGCTACCTTCACAGCACAGTCCGACATCTCTTTCGTCCTTCCACTTGAGTCCACTTTTAGCCAGTAAGGCTGCCTTCACGGGGCCCAAGACCAGGCCTGCTCAGTAAGCACCACCCAGACCCCAACACAAGCAGCCTGATACAGTGAAAGGGCCCTGGAATTTGGAATGACAATAAGCATACATTTTTATGTGCCAGGCCCCACGGTGAACACTTAAACACACAGATCTACTTCATCCCCTCAATAACCCCAGGAGGTAGACATTGCCATTCCTACTTTATAGATGAGACTCCTGGGAGTCACACAAACCATCTTGGAATGCTTCAAGGCTTGAGATCACAGGGCCATCAAGTGTGATCAAGTAGCAAAGCTCAGATTTGAATCCAAGTTTGCATGCCTGGCAACCCATCTAGATTAACTCTGTGACTAATAGGCCAAGGTCACAGCCCCCTCTCTGTCACTCACTCTGTGTGTCCTGCTTCGCTGATGGACCTGGCCACAGCCCCATCCATTGGGTGGAGATGGAGGTGTCAGTGGCTGATGTGGATGGTTTCTAAGGGTTTACCCAGTGCAACAGCTGCCAGGTTCTGTGAATTTCTGACAAGGCAAAACAACCAACTATTCTTAGCCTCCACACTCAGAGGCAATAGGTTTGCTTGGGGATGTGCATGGCAGGGCTCAGAGCAACACTTGCTTCTTACCCCAGGCCCTGGGAGACAGCAAAGTTACAGAGAGTGAATCTTTATATCTAGTGCCAAGAGCTATTCTGAGCACTTTGCAAACAATCTGTTCAATCTTTACGACAGCTCTATGATCTAGGTAGAAGTAACATCATCCCCATTTTACAGATGAGACAATGAGGCCTAAAATGGTTGGGCAAATCGCCCAAGGCCACACAACAAGTAAATGACACAGCCATCATTTGAACCTTGGCCCCCTGGCACATGAGCCTGTGTTCTGGACCGCTGTGCAATGCTGTTGACGTAATGCGTCAGGCACGTGCTCAGCGCTTTCCACGCAGGATGAACGGGTGTGCAGGAGGAAGGAGAACCTTCATTCTACAACTCAGGGGCCCAAAGGCAAGTCAGCTTTGGCCCTGGATATCAACTTTTCAGCCTCTCATTCCTGTGTCTCCTGGAAGTCCAGGTTCCTCCTGGCAGGGCCTGGGCAGTTACATGGGTACACATTGGGGAAAAGCCTCCTCCTAGTGTGGCGGAATTTGACTATGAGTTTCAGAGCCTCGTGGGCTGGACTGATAGCAGCATCTGAGTGTGAGAAGGCCCTGGCACCCTGGTGCCCAGTCATTTAGGCGACACTTAACATGGGAAGTTCATGCCTTGGTGGCTGCCCAGCAGGCTCATTCAGAGTCTCTGCCATTAGATGTATGACATGGCAAAAGAGCAGGGCCAAATCCTACACCCCAGCAGTGACTATAGAAGGGAGAAAAGAAAAAAGCCACACAGTTCAGCTGGGTTCAGGCTGAGAGCCAACAGTTAGCATATTCTGGCTCTTTTTAAAGTGACTTTAAGTGGATAGGAACTGTGCCTGCCCTTCCCTCCCTATCTACCCATCATCTGCTGGAGAGGAGGCAGACCAAGTCCTTAGGGCTCCCCGACCCAGATTTAAACTCCAGGCTAGTTGACAAACTTGTCACATGCCCTTTTAGCAGCCTGCACCTCCCTTCTGGGTACTCGTCCCAGCTGTCATGAAATTATCATTTGGGCATTAATCATTGAACATCCTTTCCCCCCACTACATTAACCCTCCATGACAGTCTGTGTCCCTTTTGCCACTGTGTCCCAGAATGTTGCACTGTGCTTGGCATGTGGGAAGTATTCAAGAAAAATGTGTTGACAGCAGAGTGCAGTGGCACACATCTGTAATCCTAGTGACTCGGAAAGCTGAGGAAGGAGGAGTAAGTTCAAGTCCAGCCTCAGCAACTTAGCAAGTCCCTGTCTAAAATGGAAAGTAAAAATGGCTGTGGATATAGCTCAGTGGTAGTGAACCCCAGGCTCAATCCCCAGTACCATACAAACATGTCAATGGAAAGGGTGAGTGAATGCCTTCCGGCCCAGTGGGATGGCGGAGCTTAGTACCTAGCTCTCAGGTTGGAAGGGCACAGCCCCCCCCCCCACTAGGCCCTGCAGCCAAGTTGGAGAGGGCAGCCAGCCTGTGCTCTCTGGTGTCTTGCATGTCCCACTGCAGGGGCTCAGGGAGCTTGCACCTCCTCCCTTCTTCTCCGCCTTCCTGTCTTCTCCCATCTGCCAGGAGGACTGGTCAGTGGGCACCAACAAGAGAAAAGGCATGCCTGCCTGGCCGAGAGAGTACCTGATGCCAGAAGAGGCAGGCAGTAGGCAGGACTGCCCGGGTGCCCACCAATCCCAGCTGCCAGCCTTCATGTGTCCCAGGGATCATCCCGGCAGGAGCAGAGAAGTGTGCCCGAGTGCCTCACCAGGAGCCCTTGGCAGACAAAGCTCTCAGGGGGTCTGGGAGGCTCAGGAGGAGGAAGCCTCATTATGAGACAGTAATGAGCCACATCATCCAAGAGTTGGGAGTGATATAGGGATATGAGTCTGATAGCTTGTGGAGCAGAAAGAAAAGAAAGCGGATGAATGGTGATGTTCTGCTTCCTAGGCAGGGAGGTCAAATCACAGATGCTCATTTCATTATTGTCCTTTAAACTTAGCTCAAACACTCATCTGTGGAGGTTGGGACTAGACCCTGGCCAGTGAGAAAGTTGGTCTATTATCATGTGTTAAATCCAGATAAGATGTAATGCCATACAACATAATCCTTTTTTAGAGATATTGTGGGAAGGGGAAGGGAGGGATAAGGGTGGGTGACTTGGGGGGCACTCCTGGGGGTAATTGTAATATCCAGAATCTATACACATTTTGTATTATTTTGTTAAAAACTTGTATGGTTGTTCAAAAATAAAAAAAATTAAAAAAAATTCTATAACTCTTTTGTGCATATATTTTATACTTTAAAAATTTTTACTGGGTACAGTGACTGTAATCCCAGTGAGTCAGGAGGCTGAGGCAGGAAGACCACAAGTTCGAGACCAACCTGGGCAACTTAGCAAGACCATGTCTCAAAATAAAATAAAAAGAGCTGGGGGATGTGACTCAGTGGTAGAGTGCCCCCTGGGTTCAATCCTCTGTACCACAAAAAGAAGAAAGAATGAAAGAAAGAGTTAAAGCTGTCTAATATTGTCACTAAATACAGATGCCTGAAGTCAAGACTGTGGGTTAATTTTCCAGCTCTGTCACTTGCTAGATGCCTGACCTTGAATTGGATACTCAACTTCCTTTTCCCTCCATTTCCTCAGAAGTAAAATGGGGTTAAAATAGGCCCTGCCTTCAAGGTTTTCAGGAAAGAACAATTCTGCTAATGCGTGATTCTTTTAACATTAACAATTCTTTTAACGCGATGGTAGAG
>PVKS010050596.1:0-11482 GCA_004027875.1 Aplodontia rufa
TATCAGTTCAACTGAGGAGGTTTGGTAGAGTAATTCTGTACCCCTGAATTAGGCTCTATTTCTGATATTCATTAAGATTCCAGAAAGAGCTCCTTCCAACCTAGAAATTTAGAAATATAGGTCAAAGCTCCTTATATTATAGTTCTGGAACATTTCTGCCCAAAAGGGAGCATTTCTAATGTTCAAAAGGTGATTGTAACTGGTACTAAGAAAAGCATTTATTTTTATAACATCTCTGAATTTATTTCACTATACATTAGAAAAGCTCAGGCTTTCCATTTTCAGTGCTGACGGATTTCTTAGTGCCTGAGGGGAATTTGTGCATATAGACAAATAAATACTCCCCACTAAGTGTAATTTAGGAAATGTCCCAATTATTCATCTTAAGAATTTATTAGATAATTAACATTCTTTCAGATATTAAATAATCAATGTTGTCCTAAATATTTACAATTACTTACAAGTAGTAAGTAAAAAATTATAGATTTAACAAAATAAATTTCCCAATCAATATAAACCTCAATTACAAACTTAACCCAGCACTTTTAGACATTTAATTAAAATTCTAACGTATTAATTTCCTTCAGTGTTCTAAGATCCTCAAAATGCAAAAAAAATTTACAAAATTGACTAATGCCCTTACAACAAAATTGGTTACGATAATATTGATACATAGCTTTTCTTTTTTCTTCTTCTTCTGGCTTTCTGGGAAGAAAGCCAGCCATCTCTTGTCAGCCATCTTGATATCATCAGGAGTGATGTCATCAAGTGACTTATGCCAGGTGGGTGATGTGCTGTGACTCCGCAGTGGGGAGAGTTCGGATGCTTTGAGTCTGTGATCCTACCAGATCTTACCTTGCCCTGTAAACATCCTGAAAAATAAAACTGAATTGTAAGTATAGAACATTTCTGAGTTTCTTAATTATGCTAGTGCTTAGCATAGTGGTCAAGTAAAAGACAGAGAGAGGGAGAGAGAGAGAATCAGCTTTATTTAGTTTTTCATCTGATTTTCATTGCTCTAACACTTAGTTGTGCATGTGGTGCTGGGGTTTGAACCCAGGTCCTGGCTAATGCCAGACAAGCGCTATACTGCTGAACCACCACTCCAGCCCTTGATACATGGCTTTAATTTGTTTCTTTTTTTGAAACCATCTCTTCTTACACATTTACAATATCCATTCTTCATATTATTCTAGGATTTCAATATTAAGTTTCATAGATGGTATTTTACAATTTTATGAAATCTTAGAAATTTTACCAGAACCCAAAGTAAGAGAATATTGCCTTGATCTCACTGGGAGATGGCAGATCTTAAACTGGTAATCTATTAATTTTGGTGGAAACACAATTGTACAGACCAAGTTGACTCAACCTAAGCCACTGATCCTTATGGTGAGTCTATTTATTAAAAAGAAACTGCACCCTAGGACTTTGATGTTCTTATCTTCCTTAATGATGTTCACTTTTGAGACTTGATGTCTTTCCCAGGAATTAAGTATTATTGAAATTTCATATGTCTAATAATGATGGTTTGTTACTCTGGAAAAGCATTGCTATCTATGGCTGTCATATTTCTTTGGTAAATGTGTCTATTTATTGGATTTAACACTGCATCATCATGAACAAGAAAGTGATTGCCAAGTGAATTTTTTTTCACACAGAGATTCTTTTAGCTGGCACATCAAATCACTCCTTTCTGCTTACACTAAGAATTCATAGCTCTATCCAATAAATAGGCACGTTTACCAAAGAATTAAGACAGCCATACATAGCGATGCTTTTCCAATTCAGAGTAGAGTTAGTTTGGAAGGATAAAGAATCATCTACTTCTAACTTAGAGTTTCCTCAACTATAAAATGAAGGGATTGGGCTAAACCTGAGGTTTCCTGCTTTACTCCAGGGAGTAGCCTTGAGCCTACACACAAGAAGGAAAAGAACCATATCCCATAAGAGCTCTATATTTCTGTCTTTTACCATTTTGCAGCCGTCTGCTCTGTACCCAAATCAAGGTGGATTTTTTTGTGCATATTTGTTGGCCTTAATCTTTACAAGCTGAGAGTTGTATTTTGTCACCATTTTTTTCAGAGCAAAACACAGACCCAGATGGAATTATTATTGTTGAGGTTACTTGAATGTCACCTAACAAATTCATTTAATCATCAACAGATGTTTCTGTCTTTTACTTGACCACTATGCTAAGCACTAGCATAATTAAGAAACTCAGAAAAGTTCTATACTTACAATTCAGTTTTATTTTTCAGGATGTTTACAGGGCAAGGTAAGATCTGGTAGGATCACAGATTCAAAGCATCCAAACTCTCCCCACTGCGGAGTCACAGCACATCACCCACCTGGCATAAGTCACTTGATGACATCACTCCTGATGATATCAAGATGGCTGACAAGAGATGGCTGGCTTTCTTCCCTTCATAGCAAAATGTTAGATAGGACTCGACCTAGGCAATGCCATTTTGAAACTTATCCTCCAACTTAGAACAAGAACCACCTAATCCTTAATCCCCATCTCACCTATCCCTCAACCCCAGACAATACTCCACAACCTTATAAAGCTCCTCCCTGAGAACTCCTTAGCAATGCCCTAATCCTTTCCTCCCTCTACCCCAGGCTATAAGTGGATGTTGGGTCTCCACTGGGGCCTCCTCCACAGGTTTGTCTGGAATAAACCCATGTTACTGTTGAGTCACTCTCCTCTCATTTCTTTCATTCAATTCTTTCCTTACACAAAGGATCTGTGGAAAGGAAGCAGCTGGAGACATGGCTGCTAAGAAGCAGAGAGAGACTCCACTTGCTGGATTGAAATTATATAACCCAAAGGCTCAGCCTTGATGACCCCCTTCCTCCAACCACACCCTGCCTGCCTTCAGTTACCACCCAGTTAATCCCTACCACATTAAGACACTCATAACTCAATCAATTTACCTCTAAACTTTCTAGCATTGTCTCACACATGAGCTTTCTAATATCTGAACCGTAACAACATATGATGGTCTACAAACAAGGGAAAGAAGCACCCAGCGTCTACCATTGTGTCTCTTCAGATCAACTGTGAACCAAAGGGACTTCTTTTGGTGGGGAAAAGGTAAGCAGAAGGTCTTCAGCAGCTCCACTTACAACAGCACTTGAGGCATTTGCTACTAGAGAAATGTGAGGCCCTCTTGGGGCCTAAACCAGTTGAGAGAGCTACGTTGCCCACATTGTACCTGTCCCCACCCAAGCTTCTGCTGCACAGTACTATCTTGTATCCCCATCCACTGAAGTTTTATGAAGCAGCCAGACAGCTGTCCCCAACATTGCAGCTGTCCCAGCTCTGTGAACCAGCCACATGATTCCACCCAAGCCTTTTATAGTCCCATCCACCCTAAATGGTCTAGCCTGCAGAGGCCCCCAGGAAACAGTTGGGCAATCCCACCCACCCACTCTTGGCCCTGGTAAACAGTCAGGCAACCAGCTCTGAGCACCTCTGGCCACAGAGGCCCTAGTAAGTAGAAGCACTGTCACCCACCATACAATCCCAAAAAAGCAGCACAGTAGACTTCACTGGGTGACTCAGTCTTCCAAGGTCCCCAGGAAGCAGTGGAAGCAGTTAGGCAGCCCTGTCTCTTCTCCTACAGCCCCAAGAAACAGTTGCTCTCAGATGCTCTCAGATGAGGCTTTGAGAAGCAGACATGTGGTTCTCCCTACCCAAAACAGGCCCCAGGAAACAGCCTGTATTGAGAAGTTTGGCCACTGGAGGTCCTAAAAATTTACCTATGCAGTAACTTTGTCACAGATAGGTGCCTCATCTGGGCCTCCTGGTATGTACCCCAGACACTGAGAGGCACCCTGGCCCGCTACCAGGAATGTTGCATTGCACCTAGTTGGATCTATTGAGGAATCCTCACTCCCAGACAACCTGTGGAAACTTAAAAGCACCCAACACCCACAACCAGATGTGAACTACAGCCAGAATTGCCAGTGAACCTTCCCCACATAAGACAGCTGCATCACAACTTGTTGCTAGATAGTTACTATATTCTTTTAGAAGTGTTACATTACCTTGATTTTTACTTTTTTCATGTTTGTGTCCCTACATTTGTATTTGTATATCTGATACATCATTTACCTCTACCATTTTTTAGGATGACTTTCATTGTAAAAGATTTTCTCCTAGTGATATATCTTGGGGTGTTGATTGGATCAGCCATGCTGGCTTTGATTCTAGACGGGTGCTTTGGTGTGGCTCCATGTAGCTACTTGAGGTAATCAATGTAGATGATGTCTAGGCTATAGGCTTGTGGGGTTTACACAACTTGTGATGTACCAGATATGCACTTTGGACAAGTGTTCCCTGAAGGCCCATGTGTTAAAGGCTCAGTCCCTCACGTGGCACTATTAGGATAGGGTGGAACCTTTAGGAGATGGGAACTTGAAGGAGGTCTTTAGGACATTAAAAGTTTGTCCTTGAATGGATTGTGGAACTCCCATCCCTTTCTCTCTCTTTCACTTCCTGGACATGAGATGATTGGTTTTGTTCTATCATGCACTCCCCACCATGATGTGCTTGCCTTGGACAGGCCTAAAAGCAACAGGATCAACCAATCACAGATAAGAACCTTCAAAACTGGAAGCCAAAATAAACCATTTCACTTTATAAGTTTATTATCTCAGGTAATAAATATTACATATTTTTGATACAATAACAGAAAGATGATTAACAACCATCATAAAAATACATGAATGCACAAAACTCAACAGTATAGAAGATACACAAAATAGAAAAAAGGCCGCCAAACCCTACAACAGAGAAAACAATCAAAGCACACAGATGAACAAGAGAGGAAAAAGGAACAAAGGATACACAAAAGCCACCAGAAAAAAATTAACAAAATGACAGGGGTATGTCTTTATTTATCAATAGTAACATGAACACAAACAGATAATATTCCTCCGCTGAAACATAAAGGCTGGCCGAACAGATTTTAAAAAATAAAATAAAATAAGCCCAGACCCAATGTGCACTGCCTACAAGAAACTTACCTCACCAATAAAGACATACAGACAGAAAGAGAAAGAATATAAAAGACATACCCAACAAATGGAAACCAAAATTAAGCAGGGGTGCATGTGCTATCCCATTCAAAAGACTTTAGATCAAAAACCATAAAAAGATACAAACAAGGGTGAAAATTATAAAGTCAACTCAACAATAGGAAAGAATTTTACATATATACGCACCCAATATGAAACACACAATTTTTATAAAGCAGATACTAGATCAAATAGAAGAGATATCCTCTAATATAATAATAGTTGAAGATTTCAGCACTTCACTTTTGTAAATGTACAAATCATCCAAACAAAAATATAATAATAAAGCAAGAAATACAGTTAAGCTGTACTGCAGACCAAATGGACTTAAGATATCTACAGAACACTTCATCCAACAGTTGCAGAATACACATTCAGTTCATCAGCACATGCAACATTCTCCAAGCTAAACCATATGTTAGGTCACAAAATAAATCTCAACAAATGAAAAATACCTGATATCATAGAATGTATATCCTCCGACCACAATGGAATAAAATGAGAAATCAACAAGAGGAACAATAGAAATTGTAAAAATGCATGGAAATTAAGCAACATTCTCTTGAATAACCAATGAGTCAATGAAGAAATCAAAAGTAAAATTCAAAAATGTCTTGATCAAATGAAAATACACCAAAACCTGTCACACACAACAAAGAAGCACGAAGGGAAAGTTTACAGCAATAAGTACCTTACATCAAAAACAGAAGCACCCGTCTAGAATCAAAGCCAGCATGGCTGATCCAACCAACACCCCAATAAGAACCTTACATCAAAAACATTACCTTTCAAACATATAATCTTACAGTGCAGCTCAACAAAATAGAAAAGCAAGAAGAAAATAAACCCAAAATTAGAAGAACTAAGAAACATCAGAGCAGAAATAAATACAGACTAAAATATTTACAAGACCTATGAAATGAAGAGTTTTTTCTTATAAGTAACAAAACTGTCAAACTCTTACCTAGGCTAACCAAGAAAAAGAGAAGACTCAAATAATTGAAATAAGATGAAAAATGATACAGATGATATCATAGAAATATAAAGGATCATTATGAACAACTATGTACAAACAAATTACGAAAGCTAGAGGGAATAGATGAAGGCCTGGACACAAAACCTACCAAAATTGAACCATGAGGATGTACAAAACCTAAACAAACCAGTAATGAGCAGTAATTTAAAAGTCTCCCAACAAAGCAAACCCCAGAACAGTATAGTCTCACTGCTGAATTTTACTAGATTTTTACAAACTGGCATTATTTGCCAATTCTTAAACTATTCCAAAGTATTGAAAGAGAGGAAACCCTTCCAGACTCATTCTATGAGACCTTCATTACCATAACCCAAACCAGACGAGGACACACAAAAGAAAATTATAGACCAATATTATTGATGAATATAGATGCAAAACTTCTCATCCAAATACATAATTGAATCCAAAATCACATTTAAAAAAGATTATGCATGATCAAGTTGGATTAATCCCAAGGGTGGAAGGATGGTTCAATATACACAAATCAATGAACATAATACACCACATTTAGAGAATGAAGGATAAAAAACATAGGACTGCCACAATAGATACAAAACAAGCTTTTGATAAAATTCAATTCTGCTTTATGATAAAAAGGAAATCCTCAAAGATTAGGTATAGAAAGAATGTATTGCAACATAATAAAGGATTTATATGGGGCTGGAGCAGTGGCTCAGTGGTTACAGTGCTTGCCTGGCATGCACAAGTATGCAAGTTTAAACCCCAGCACCACATACACAACAAAATGTCCATTGAATGAAGTTCACATGAAAAACTAAATAAAAATTACTTCTCTCTTTCTCTCTCTCACTGTCCCCTCTTTCTTAAAATAAAAAAGGCTTTATATAACAAACACACTGACTACACCAATGAATGGTAAAAAGCTAAAGACATTTCCTCTAAGATTTCAAGATATGCACTTTAAAACTTTCATTCAATGTGGGATTGACAGTCCTAGTCAGATCAATAGTGCAAGAAAAAGAAGAAAAGAAGCAAACCAGGTGTGGTGGTCCTGCCTGTAATCCCAGCAGCTCAGGAGGCTGAGGGAGCAGGATCGTGAGTACAAAGCCAGCCTCAGCAACTTAATGAGGCCCTAAGCAATTTAGTAAAACCCTGCCTCAAAATAAAAAATTAAAAAAGGGCTGGGGATTGGCTCAGTGGTTAAGCACTCCTGGTTCCATCCCTGGCACTACTACTATGACAACAAAGCACACGAATAGGAAAAGAAAAGGTCCAGTTGTCCCTGTTGGCAGATGAAATGGCTTTATGTACAGAAAAAACTAAAAAAAAAAAAATGCCATGAATAAAACTTTATAACTGATAAATGAACTCAGTAAGGTTTCAGGATACAAAAATTAACATCAGAATCAGTAGCTTTCTATACACAAATAACAACATTGTTGAGACAGAAGTCAATAAAGGAATCCCACATTCAATAGCTACCAAAAATGTGGAAAGGGAGAAAAGAAAAGAAACAATCTTACAAATAAATTTAACCAAGGAAATGAATGATGTCTACAATGAAAATTACAAAAGACTGGGGCTGGAGCAGTGGCTCAGCTATGGCACTTGCCTGGCACTTGCAAGGACGTAAGTTCAAACTCCAGCACTGCGTACACAACGAAGTGTTAGAGCAATGAAAGCCATGTGAAAAACTAAATAAAATTGATTCTCTCTCTCTCTCTCTCTCTCTCTCCCTTTCTTAAAAAAAAAGAAAGAAAAGAATGAAAATTACAAAAGACTGATGAAAGAAATTGAAGAGGACACACAATAATGGAAAGCTATCTCATTGTTATGGTTTGGATCTTAAATGTCCCCCAAAGGCCCCTATGCTTGGTTAGTAGCCTGTGCCGTTATTGTGCTCTCCTCGTCCCCCTCCTCATTCTTTACTTTCCAGCTGCCATGAGTTGAGCAGCTTTGCTCCACATTATCCTCCCTGCCATGATTTTCTCTCTCTACAGGGACCAAAAACAATGAAGCCAAGTGATCATGGACTGAAACCTTTAAAACCATGAGCCAAAATAAACCTTTCATCTTTTCTCTCAGGTATTTTGTCACAGTGATGGAAAGTCGGCTAGCACACCCATGTAAATATGGAAGAATATTATGAAAGTGTCCATACTACTGAAAACTGTCCACATATTCAATGCAATTCCTATAAAAATTCCAGTGACACTCTTCACAGAAATAGAAAAATAAACTCCTAAAATTTGCATGGAAACACAACAGACCCTGAATCCCCAAAGCAGCTCTGAGCAAAATGAACAAAGTGTTCTCTTCAATGCTTGGTACTGGAAAAGCTGGATATCCATAAGAAGAAAGCAAAAACCCCTCTCTCTTATCATGTTCAAAAATCAACTCAAAGCAGATCAAAGAATTCAATGTAGGACAAAAGATTCTGAAACAATCAGTAAAAAACATAAAAGGAACATTTTAGGACATTGGTCTAGGCAAAGTTTTTTGGATATAATCCCAAAACAATAGGCAACAAAAGCGAAAATTGGCAGATGGGATTATATCAAACTAAAAGCAGCAAAGGAAACAAGAGTGAAAAGTCCTATAGAATTAAGAAAGTACTTACGAACTATTCATTTCACAAGGGATTAATTTCCAGAGCACACAAGGGATTCAACAGCAAAAGTACAAAAACAAAATGACAACAAAAGGAAAAAATTTACAACTGGGTTAATAACCTAACAGACATTTCTCAAAATAGAATATGCGAATGGCCAACAAGTATGAAAAAGTGTTTATCACTAATCAACAGGGATAAGCAAATCAAAACCACAATGTGATATCACCTCACCCCAGTTAGAGTGGCTATTACCAAAAGGAAAAAATTAGCAAATGCTGGCAAGGTTGCATAGAAAAGGGAAATCACATACACTGTTAGTGGGAATGTAAATCAGTACAGCCATTATGCAAAACACTACAGAATTTTCTCAGAAAACTTGAAATAGAACACCCATATGATCCAGCAGTCTCACTATTGGTTATATATCCAAAGGAATTGGATCAGTACGTTGAAGAGACATCTAAACTCACGTGTTTATTGAAGTACAATTCGCAGCAGCCAAGCTATGGAACTAAGCAAGGTGTTCATAGGTATTTGAATGGATAAATAAAATGTGCTACATATACCCAGTAGAATATTAATTGATCAGAAAAAAGAATGAAATTCTGTCATTTGCAGCAGCACAGATGGCACTGGAGGGCATTATGTTAAGTGAAATAAGCCAGGCACAGAAAGATAAATACCACATGTTCTTACTTATATATAGAAGCTAAAAAGTTGATCTCAAAAAATAAAGAATAGTGCTCACTTTGGCAGCACATATACTAAAAAATTGGAATGATACAAAGAAGATTAGCATGGCCCCTGGGTGAGAAAGACACATAAATCCGTGAAGCATTCCTTATTTTGTTTTATTTTTTTAAGAGAGAAGGACAGTGAGAAAGAGAGAGACACAGAGAGAATCAATTTTTATTGAGTTTTTCACATGGCTTTTGTTGCTCTAACACTTAGTTGTGTATGTGGGTGCTAGGGTTTGAATCCCATGTACTTGCATATGCTGGGCAAGTGCTGTAACCACTGAGCCACTACTCCAGCCCAGCATTCCCTATTTTTATCTGAACTTCCAAGAAGTATGGGACTAGATGAGAAGAAAGAAAGTGAGTGTCATTGGGATAGGGGAGAACAGAGAACAACAAATAAATGGCATGTGGAACCTTCTCAATGAGATAGCCAAACAAAATTTCCCATATATCAGAATTGATCCAGAAATTCAAATTCAAGACATGTATAGGACAAAGAGTCCTAACCAAATGAAAAACTGACACAGACACATCATAAATAAAATGAATAACAGAAAAAATCAAGGAAAGAATATTAAAAGCAGTAAGAGAAAAACACCAAATCACATATAGAGACAGATCAATAAGGATTGCTGTGTATTTTTCAGATCAGACAATAAAGACCAGGAGAGCATGGAATGATATTTTTCAAATACTGAAAGAAAATAATTTTCAGTCAAAGATACTATATACCCTGCAAAACTCAGTTTTAAATGTGATGAGAAAATGAAATATTTTCATGATAACAACAAACTAGCAACATACATGATCACAAAACCAGCTCTACAGAGAATACTCAAAGACAAACTTCATTCAGAGAAACAAGTTAACAACTCCTAAAACCCATAAACAGAAGAAAGTCAATAAAAGCATAACTCACTAAAAGATATCCAAGATGGTGAAAAATACAGCAAAGGTCACAATGCCAGGGATCCAGAATCACATACCTATTCTTTTTTTTTTTTTCACATTTATTAGAAGTATATAGTGATACAGGATACAGATGAGGGGGAAACATTGTCAAAACTGTAGCAATCAATGTGTATAAACTTTGATAACCAGGGGTAATGCTAACGCATAGATATGCTACTATGGGTTTCATCTATTGCAGTTTCCCCCAGAAGAACTCATGTGTTAAATGGGTATCTAGTGTAGGAATAACATCGGCTTCTGGAATGGTTCCCCCATCTTCCCCATCACCAGACTCCTATGAGTTCTTCATAACCCTCCCCCCTCCCCATCCCCTTCCCCTCCACCTCCAAGTTACCTAGGGAGCTTTCGCCCCTGTTGCACTGAAAGTCATTCAATTTGAGGCTTTGTTAGGTCAGCCGTCTGTCCTACTGCTTCAACATAAACTCTAGTATCAGCAGATGAGAGAAACCATTCGGCCCTTAAGTCTCTGAGCTTGGGAGACTTCACTAAGCATGATTCTGTCCATCTCCATCCATTTGACTTCAAAAGCTATAATATCGTCTTCTCTGATGGCCGAGTAGTATTCCATAGTATATATGAACCAAAGCTTTTGTATCCACTCATCAAGTGAGGGGCATCTAGGTTGGTTCCATAATCTAGCTATAGTAAATTGAGCTGCTATAAACATTGATGAAGCCACATCACTATAATACGCTGATTCTAAATCTTTTGGGAAAATTCCCAGGAGTGGGATAGCTGTGTCGTAAGGTGGTTCTATCCTTAATTTTTTGAGGATTCTCCATACTGCTTTCCATAGTGGCTGAACCAGTTTGCAGTCCCACCAGCAGTGTAGAAGTGTTCCTCTTTTCCCACAGCCCCTCCAGCAGCTGTCATTGTTTGTATTTTTCATTTTTGCCACTCTAACAGGAGTGAGGTGGTATCTCATTGAAGTTTTGATTTGCATTTCTCTTATAGCTAATGATGTAGAGCATTTTCTCATATATTTATGGGCTTTCTGAGCTTCGACTGGAGAGAAGTTTCTTTTAAGTTCTTTAGCCCATTTATCGATTGGATTTTTTGTGAGTTTGGATT
>PVKS010050597.1:0-11478 GCA_004027875.1 Aplodontia rufa
GGGGGGAACTAACTAGAGCTGCAGTGCAAATTAATAGACTAAAACAGACTTTAGAAAGGTACAATGACAAGCCAACAGAGAAATTTGGAATTGGTTGGATCTAGGGCACCAGAAAATGAGGAGATTATGATGAAAGACTTGTTACAAAGGAAGATTGGAAGCTACTATATTAAAAGCAGATTTAAGAGCAAAGATGATTTTACTGACCTTTAGAATTTGAGGTATTAGTTGTTTATATTAGCAGAGAATGTTCTGATAGACAGAAATATGTGACTTGCCCTTGGAGAAAAAATAAAGGTTTGGTTGAGCTATGATTTGGAGGTCAGTTACATAAAAAGAAGGAAGTAAGAAACAGTGTGAGCATTGTTATATAATTCATTTTTGAATAAAATTACTTAAGGAAAATACAGTTAGAAAATAGGTTTGGGCCAGATTATAAGCACATGCTTATAATCCCAGCAACTAGGGAGAGTGAAGCAGGAGGATCTCAGGTTCAAAGCCAGCCTTAGGAATTTAAGAAGGCCTTTTGCAACTTAGCAAGACCCTGTCTCAAAATAAAAAAATTTAAAAGAGTGGGGAATGTTTAATTGCTCCTGGGTTCAATTCCTGCTACCAAAAAAAATGGGGTTGGTTAGAGGATTAAACTTATATTTACTTTCATATTAACAAAGAGGATCTATAGAAATTTTAATTTGAGAGGGGGAAAAAATGGAAGAGAACACTGACTTTCAGAGAGCCGTGGCAAAAAAAGGAGGAAATACCCTAGCAGTAGAGCCAGAATTTCAGAGTTCACAGAAGCTAATTCTGAACACTATTTAACAGAAAGAAGACATTACTGATAATATTTTTTAAGCAAAGTGTCATAGAATGGTGGCTGAGAAAGCCCTATGCAGAGGTTAAGGAGCAGACGGATGAGTAGGGATGAGGAAAAGGAGTCAACCCATGTACACTCATCCTTCCAAGGGCTGGTTGTAAAGGTAGATTAAAGGTCAAGAATCCAAAGGTCAAGGCAAGGCTCATGTATAGGAAACCTGAGACTGTAGTCTACAGGGCAGAGTCACATGGAAGGGAGAAATTGAAGATATAAGGTAGGAAGATACTTGGTGAAGCAAGTTCTTGAGGGGAATGGAAGTTGATGGGACAAAAATGAATAAATATACCGATATACAGACGGGAAACAATCTTATACATGAGACAGGACCCTGATGTTTGAGAAAACATAAGGTGTAAGATGTGTTGCAGTATTAAGGAAGTTTGAGATGGGAAATAAGGAAGCCAGGCGTCTTGGGCAATTTCCCCCTGATAACAGAGCTGCAGACAAAAGTTATGTGCAGGTGTATTATTTGGAAAGGAAACCAGGAATAGTGAAAGGAGATAAGATGAAAGCAAGGAGGCAAATACAAAGATTCGTGGTTGCCTTGACTATTCCTGTTCAGTCTTGCTGCGCACCTCCTAAGGAGTGCTTCGAAGTCATCTACTAACTACTGCCATTGTTCAAAAGTTGGCCCCATGGATAGTACCTCCCCAGCACTTCAAGGTCATATATGTGTGAATGTTGATTGGGTTTCCACTCCTTGGTATCAGAGAAGCCCCAGATCTGGATGTAAGAGGGCACAACAAGGCAAGGCACTGTTGTAAAATAGCTCTGCAAAGACGTCAGTCTGTGTGGAGCTGGTTTCTGTATTTGAGATTGCAGAGCAGGATAAGGCTGGGAGAATGTGGAGTGGTACCCAGGAATACTTTGGTGCACATTATTCCCTTATTCGCTCAGACTTTCACATGCCCTTTATGGGGTACTCCATAACAGTTGTCACAGAATCTTTTGTCACAGCCTCAATCTCTGCAAGCATATCAAGTCTTAGGGTAAAGGAAACAGTGCTAGCCATCCCAAGCTCCAGTGGATGCTACTCATCACTTTCCCATTTCCCTCACCCTTGCCCATCACTCGGCTGATCTGGACTGCTTATGATGAGACAGCACACAACTGTTTTTCCAAGGTGTCTAAGCCCTCAGTTTTCTTGTCATCCTCAGGCTGTAGCTGATACAATTGGCAATTTACTATCCACATGGACAAGGAAGAAACGAAACCCTCCTTGAATCTTCTTGATTCCAGATGTACATTCTCTGATCTTGCTCTGTGGTAAATTATGCCACCAAAAGAGTAATTCCCTTCTTTGCCCATAGATACACTGGTATTAGGAATGCAAAGTTATGAGGTATTAGTCATAATTTTAATTTCCGTAAATCCTTACTGCGTTCCTTAATGAAAGCATTACCATACCCTTACTGGAAATCATGACTAATCCACACAACTGAGGTTTTCTGGATATGAAGCACATACTTCCCACATAGGTTACTGGGAATGATACTGAGTTGAGCAAGTCCTTTGATCCTAGATTTGTATATGCTAGCTATTGGGATGCAGGAGAAAGAACTATAAATGGCCAAAAAATATATGAAACATTTTGAATATCTCTAGCAATTAAGAAAATGAAAATCAAAACTAATATTGCAATTTCATCTCACTCCAGCCAGAATAGCAATTTTGAAGAATACAAATAATAATAAGCATTGTTGAGGATGTAGGGGAAAAGGCACTCTTATACATTGGTGGTACTGCAAATTAGTAAAACTACTCTGGAAAGCAGCTATTTCACTCCTTGCTATATCTCCCAAAGATCTAAAATCAGCATTTTATATGTACATAGCCACATTAATTTTATAACAGCACAAATTTACAATAGCCAAGCCATGGATCCAAACTAGGTGTAATTCAAAAGATGAATGGATAAAGATAATGAGGTATGTACACTAAATGGAATACTACTCAGCCATAAAGAAAAATCAACTTATGGCATTTGCTGGTAAATGGATGGAACTGGAGACTCTCGTGCTAAGTGAAATTATCCAGACTCAGAAAGTTAAAGGTTGAATGTTTTCTGTGATATCTGGAAGCTAATCCAAAATAAGAAGGTCAAAAGTGGAGGAGGTGGGTATTCTACTAAAATAGAAGAAAGATAAGTGGACTAGATGAAAGGGATTAAGGGGCAGGGAGAAGGAATGGGAGAAGGGAAGAACAGTGGAATTAATCTGACCTAACTTTCCTATACCACAGTGAATCTCATCATGTATATCCAAAAGACACTAACTAAAATAACAAAAAACAAGAAACTAAAAGCAGAAAGATAAGTAGAGTACAGAGAAGGGAATAAGGGGAGGGAGGAAAGGAAGGAAGGGGAAATCCTAGGGACTGAATTAGAGCAAATTATTTTCCATGCCTCTATAATTATGTCAAAGTGAATGTTGATGTTGTGTATAACTAAAAAGAACCAAAATGGAGGGGAAAATATCTAACAAAACTCACCAAGTGCTATATTTGTTTCTGAATACTAAGTTTTGAGATGCAACACTTTGTCTTACCTTAGAAACAATTACCAAAATTGCTCAGGTTTGTGAGATTTTTATTAGTAGGGGGTCTAATCATGAGATAGAAACCAATGATAACATTAACAGGGAAAGTTTAATATCAGGAATTCTTAACTATATCAGGAGAATAAGTGTAAAGGTTTAAAGAGAACTGTAGAGGATATCCTGGAGTTGAGGGACAGTATGCAAGGAAGAGAGACTAGCTGGGCAGGGGCAGTGGGGAGGGTCCACTAGGCTAGAATTCAAATTCTTGGAAAGGGTGGAGTTGCAGCCCTTTGGATGACAAATTCTCTGCTTTGTCTAAGCTAGTAGATATGGTTTGTAATCTCTAAGCAAATAGGGGATACCTCTCTGGGATCCAGGCAGGCTAGAGCTAGTGAGTGGGCTTGCAGGGGATTTCAGCTCGGGAGTCTGTTCAACATAATAAGCATATGGCTGGGATGTGCAGCTTCTGTGCAGAGAGCCATAGAAGCTGCCCTTCAGGTTGTGGTTGACTGAGGATGGTGGATGGGCTGACACAGGGAGTCAGGGCACTAAGAGCTTGTTCTCCAGCAAAGTAGCACAAGGTCTGCAGTCCTGGTGTCCCTGTCCAGAGGGCCTCAGCAAAGTGGTCACTAGGCTTGGGTTGGGGCTTCAAGTTCTCCAACGGATTGTACGATGTGGGTGGCATAGATGTGGCAAAGCACCACCTAATATTCCCTCTCTCTCCATCCTTCCCTTCTTATCTCCCTCTCTCTCTCCTCCTTTCTCTCTCACACACAAAGGCTTTTGCTGGTTGCACAACGGGAGCAAAACAGCAGCACAACCAAATCAGGATGCCTCTTTATCCTGAAGTGTCCTTCCAGTGCCCTCTATTGACAGAGACGAACATCATACTCGCTGCAAAGGAGAGATGCTGGAATGTTTCCAGTTCATTTCCACAAAACAGGATCTGAAGGTTTTGAGCTGAGACATTAAGTGACAGAGGGATTCAAACCCTACCCTGTGGCACACATGCTTCTTATTAGGCTATTTACTGATCATCAGGTCTAAAAGTAGGATGTCATCGATGTAGTAGAACAGGGTAATACACTTCAATGGGTCAAGTTGATAAGGTCTCCATAGAGTCTGTGTGGCACAGCCATATAGTTGTCATAGCACCAGAGCAGGAAAGTGAATACAAAGTGTTATCTTCACCAAGTAAAAGTAAACTGCCCTTGATTGTCCTTACCTTGGGGATTAAGAAAGATACAACCACCAGCTATAGAGCATTCACCAGATCTACGGCTGCATGCCAAGTGCCAGAGTCTACATGGCTCTCTCTGGCGAAGGATTCCACATTTGGCATAGCAGCTTGATTAAGGCTGCTGCTTGGTTCACCATGTGGGTACTCATGGTCATCCATCAAGCTTTAACTGATTTTGCAGCAGCCAAATAGATAAAACTGATGGTGAGCATCTTTGGCTTTTAAGTCCTTGATAGTAGTAGTAATCTCTGGAATATAGCTGTACTTCTAATTTACTATTTTAATGGGATAGTTTATGAGGTCAACATATGGCCTTTCCTGAAATAGTGGTTTAGACTTCACTGGCCAGAGGACCAAAGTAAAAGCTCTGCTACCCACCAATTTTATGTAGCCCAATTATAGACCAATGGAAAATGTACACAGGATGGGTCTGAGGACCTGATAGAAATGTGCTTGCGGCAGATACACATTTACTGCCTTCCTTCCATCAACCCACACTTCAATAAAAGGGATGTGATCGAGTATGGGTTCCTCTAGTATCTGTATTAGACTGTATCCAGTAAGTACATACAAAATCTGAGGACTCTTTTGCCCAATATCAAGTTACCTTGTAAATGGATTTAGGTGCCCTTTTGAAAGGAAAATCAGAATTTTTATTATGTATATGTGTGGTGTCATTGCAGGATTCTCTCTAAAGTTTTCATAGCTTCCTGAACCAAAATAGATCTAGAGACTGAATGAGGAATCCTGATTTATTCCAATGAAGCAACTGGCATCAGAATTCTGCTTGCCAGTTCCTGATTTAAAAATGATAACTAAGTTGCTGTCTATTGTTTATATGCATATTTCTCCTAATAATGCCAATTCCTGTGGCCTAACTGCCACTCTGTTCTGGGCTTATGGCCCATTATGATAATTATGCCAACCTTACCTTGATGGTTAAATTCTACCCACCTGACTTCTGCCATCATAGACTCATATCATATTCACTATGATGGGAGCCCAGGACCATGGTAGCATTTGTTACTATAAGCTATGACATATAGGGGACAGTCACTGCTGTGGTCCTCAGAGATGTCCCATTCTTAACAGTGCATTCCTGAGTACCTTAATAAGAGGACTGTTGATTGTCTCACTACGTCCCTCCTTGTAGGGCGACAATCAACAGTACAGCTTATTCTTTAATCCTCCTTAGAAGCCAAATAATACTTATGTAGTCATTCCATTCTGGAAAATTCACAATAGCATATATGGACATTTATAACTGTTATGGGGGAAAATATAGATCAAGACTGGGATGTGGGCAATGTGGGGGTGACTCTGGATTAGGATTAAATGTATTCCGTATTGTTACTTTATAAGCATTTATGATTGTACAACAACTCAACTCCTTTTTTATTGGATTTTTTAAATTTTATTCAGAAACTTATTTGTTGAACAATCAAACAAGCTTCTAATGAAATAATATAATATATATAAAAATTCTGATAATTAGATTTACCTCCAAGAGCACCCCCCAATTAGCCACCTTTATCCCCCCCTTCCCAATACTTCTCTACAAATGCCTTAGGTTGTATGACAATATACCTTATCCAGATTTAAAACATGATAATATACCTCCTTTCTCAATAGCCAGGGTCTAGCTCTAGTCTCCACAGATGAATGAAGACATTCGACCATTGGTTCTCTGGGTTATGCTGATTTTACTCAGCATAATTTCTTCCATAGCCATCAATTTACCTTCAAAGGCTGCAATATCATTGTTTCTAATTGCTGAGTAAAACTCCATGGTACATATGTACCACAGTTTTTGGATCCATTCATCCAGTGAGGGACATCTGGGTTGTTTCCATAGTTTAGCTATTGTAAATTGAGCTGTTATAAACATTGATTTATATAACTCAACTCCATAATAAAAAAATTTTAAAATTACTGTTTTCTTGAATCTTCTGGAAAACTAAGAAATGAGTCTTATAGTTGCATTAGAATGCAGCCATTATAACATTCCTATGTCCTCAAGCCACCTAACCTTGACATTCTGCCAAGACAGGTTCAGCATCTTCATCTCATTTAATGTTGTCCATTACTGAGCCCCAGCTTCAAGGAGCCTTTGCCAGGATAACATTAGGACAATCCATGGGTATCTTCCAGGACATGGAGAATCAGCCTTAATGTTTGTCATACTCCATTTTCAGCTCTGTTCCTCCCAAGTCCACTCCTCTATATATGTACTCATTCATGTACATTTTCCACAGCTGAATATAATTGTCTGGCTGGTGCATGCTAGGGATTACTACTACCCCATTTACCATAGACAATGGGATCCTTATTGCTATTTGACCATTAAGTGATCCAGCTCCAAATCCCACTGTAGCATCTTTCTGCAGCCAGTCCTGGTTCCAGTCATTTTATCCACAGTCCCCCTGAAATTCTAACTTTAGTTTTGTTGGTAGTTTATTTGGGAATTAATCCTAGAGAATGGTGATGAAGAATTTGGGAAGTAAAGCAATAAAGAAGAGTGATTATACAATATTGTAGTATCAAGTTGGCCACCTTTTTTCTGCCTCCCCACAAACTAGCCTTATGGTCACTAACTACCATGAAGTTCTAGGTTATATATGTGTATCAAGTGTGTTCCCGTAAATGTCCCAACACCCATCATCCAAAGACTCCCCTTCAACAGGAAGTGAGAATACACTGTTCAAATTGACACACAATCATAGCATGTGTGAAGCTGCCCACAGCCAGTATGGAGTTGGTGGTAATGGTAATAGGTGCAGAAAGAGATGGTGGGTGCTGAAAGGAAGTGAAGCTTTGTGCAATAATGGTCCAGATTACTAACGTAGCACACAAAATGAGCTAACACCTGCATGGGTGCTTGATGGGTGGGTGGATGGATTAGGATTAACAAAAAAGGAATCCCTGTTTCTTTGTTTCAAGTCTTGATTTATAAAACCATACGAGATGTTATAGTATTTCTTTTCTGAAGGAGAAGGTGAAAATTTTCTAATAATTCATAGAAACCTGTTTTCCTGTTCTCAAAATTCTCTATCAAAGGAATTGTTACTAAACAGAGGAATTGGTTATTTACTCCAGGACTCAAAATAATTAAAGAAACTACAACATATTTAATTCCAATACTTTATTTAGGCTTAAAAGATTAGAAATTAATTTAATATTACTGTTTCATTTATATCCTTAACCACCAGTGAATCAGTTGCAATTATGTTTAATTTGGGGATGTCAATAATTATACTCATTCACTTATGACCATCTAAGAGGCTGCAAATTATCTTTAAAATACTTCACAGAGTACAACAGTTTTACATACAGCCAACAGAATCAGGACAGTACATCTCAGAGGTAAACAGCAATTCAAACTTAAAATCGTGTTCCGTAACGTAAGTACACTTACTCATCGAGACCAAGTCCTGCTTTCAGCTTTATCACTCATGGGAAGCAGCGTAATAATGACAGCAGCATTTTTAGCCTAGATTTTCCTTTGGAGTTACATACAATCCTGTAAGAAACCAGCATACAAAGTACAGGCTATGCTCTGAATCCAACATTCATTGTGTATAAGGTGAAGCTTCTTAATGTACGTTCCCTGTGCATTTAAGAAATACAGTGCAAGAATTGCTGGTTTTTTTTCTTTTGTAAGAAGGGCAGGCAAGTGACTTTACAGGACAACAAGCATACTGAAGAGAATACTAGATGATGCAATTTATTAATTTGTGTACAGACCCACTAGGGATCTATAATACCAGCCTACCAGGGACGTAAAAAACTGAGAACTGGCTTTCCAGCAGAATCAACCAGAAACCACACAGACAACTATAATGCAAGAAACAATGTGATCATCGAAGAGAAATTCAGAGTGAGTTCTGGTTCAAAAGAATGAAAAGAAAAAATGAACAGGTGCTGGTATGGCATTAGGATGGCTTTAAAAATGGGCACGGGGGCTGGAGTGGTGGCTCAGCGGTTTCGGCGCTTGCCTGGCAAGCACGAGGACCCGGGTTCAAACCCCAGCACCACGTACACGGTAACTGAGTGTTGGAGCAACTAAGGCCATGTGAAAACCTCAATAAAGTTGTTCCTCACTTTCAAAAAAAAAAAAAAAAATGGGCACGGCACGAGTCCAGACTGTACCTTGAAGGGATAAATTGGATTTTGAAAGGTAAAATCACAGATGGAATGGCATCCAGGCAAAGAAAACATTTCTGCTCTCCTTTAAGGCTCAAAAAAAAAAATGCAGTTTCTTACACAGAGATGTTCCTTACTGTTCTCAAGTTCCAGGAACCATCTCCTCTCAAAGCTCTTTGTACCTCTTCTCTCGCACTTACAGTGTACTGTTTTAGATTATGGTCGCATGCATGTCACTGTGCCACTGCTGGACTGAAGCAGCTTGAAAGGTGCATTCCTGTTTGACGTGTGGAGCATCAGCATCTAGCGGGGTCCTCAGATATAGTCAGTATTCCATAAAATCACGTGCGAATGAAAAAGTTGAGCAAGAGCCCAGCAGGTAGCCCTTGTCTTGGTCTTATTTTGCAAGTTCTTACTCTTCATCTTGTAAGTTTTTCCCACCTGTGAAATCTGCCTTCACTTTCTTCGGTAAATGTCCTTCCTGTTATTGTAAACTAAACAGAAGAGAGAATCCGCAGGACCACAGTGGTCCAGCCACAGCAGTCCCACTGATAAATGGCAACCTGTGATCCACAAGGCTGTCTTTCAAAGATGCTTTTGTGGACGAACTCTTTTGTGGAGTAGAAATGAGGCTTGATTTTCTTTTCTCTACTCAAATAAAATATAAACACATTAAATTAAGGACCAGATAAAAAGCTAAAAGTGTTTGTTATTTCAATAATAAACACAGGACAGCTCAACATTTGTAATAATGTTATTTTCTTAGGAACTCAGTGTTAAGGGGGTTGTGCTAGATCCTGACTAAAATAATCCAAAGGTTAAACTCTTTTTCAAATGCACAGTTACTAAAATATGTTCAGATAAAACTGGAAATCCATGAAGAGAGTGGGGGTCACAACAACTATGAATGTATTGGACATGGCCATTCATAAATTATGAGTTCTTAAAGAAATGATACCGAGTGTGAAGATGTACAGATAAAGTGGCAGGTTATCTGCTTATTACTTGCAGTTGGAAGCAGAAAACCGAGTGGGATATGGGAAACAGGATTCTGTGTTTATCAACTGTGTTTGCCTGTGTCTAATAAAATGTTCCATTTTGAAAAGCAACACTCATTTCCCTTTGCCTGAAGGCAAGCGTACACCAGGAAATGAGGCACAGCACTATCTGAGGTACAATATATCACGGTATTTGAGTTTATGCATCGATCAAAGTGCATCCTCTTTGCCTCCCTTGACTGACCGTTTGTTTCCTATCTCACAAAAGCCTGGGAAGAACAGGAAAACTTTCTCACAGGGAGTCTGCTCTTCTGCACATTTGCAGGGACTGACTGAAAGAAGTTCTATGCACATTAAACCTCACCAGCCTTTATTTAAAGCGCCTGCGTGTCTCTATCACTTTTTTTTTTTTTTTTAATGTTAGGCATTGGTAAATTTCCTCCTGAAAAGATAATGGCACCTACTCAAAACAACTTAGCCCAGATACATTTTGGTACTTAAAGTAAAAAGGTGAAAATGTAAATAAAATAGCTTTTCATTCATGATCTCATTTATGGTTGATGAAGGTACTCTAAATTCCAGAAATTAAAGTGATTCTGTTAGCAATGACTGGTTTATAAAATATGAATCTTGGCTGTTTAATAGCCCTGGCCATGAACGTGGAATCTGTCCAACAATAGGCTGCATTTGGCTACTGCCCTTGGCAGAGACATTTTCATTTATACTTGAATGAAATTAAAATTTTCTTTTTAAAAAGCTTATTTTCACTGTTCTTGGCAGATTTCCAATCACTTGGAAATTCATTCTCGTGTTTACTCACTTTATCCCTTACACTGACCTGAAGTCTCTTTTCAACTTTGTTTTATGTAGATTCATATGCAGAATACCTAGCACAGCTCACTGTTGTGTGTGCACGATATATTACTGTTATAACTAATCAGGCTTTTCTGCATGGATTAGAGGTGGACCTCTGATTTCATTTTCAATACACTTGAATAACTTGGATTTTCAAACTCTTACTCTGTCTCTTGTTTTGTTGGACATATTGGACCAGTTATGATTCTCTGGGGCTTAGTTTCTCATCTGTAAATGGAAAATATATACCATCTGACAAAGTTTAATAAGATGATGGTAATGCTTTCTATAAAATGCAACACACAACACACGTTAGTAGCCTTTAGCATTGTGAGAAGACAAAATCCTAACCTCACGGTGAACTGTCTATTCCTCTTGGTATTCTTGAGTCAGGAACTCACTCTAGTGAGTGGATGGAATGAATGGAAGGAAATCTTAGGAATCTTAGAGAAGTGTCTGGCTTTCTCAGCCCCCTGGTGAGCAGCACCATTGAAATGCTAATTCGCAAGAGGGGAGCTGCCCTAGCTCTCCGGGCCTTCTGGCAGGAGTTTCTGGCACAGCCTCTCCTCTTCCAGCTGCTGGCTCTTTGAACAGGCTGTCCAGGCATTTTCAGTTTGGCACCAAGTGCAATGAATTGCTTTTCCTTAAAATAACTTGAACCACTTGATTTGGCTTGCCCCTAAGCCTTTTCTTCCTTGATCCATTCTGTTGAAATAGAAGAAAATATTAATTGCTGCAGGGACCCAGGCTACTTCCATTTTGCCCTGTCCTGTATTAAGCCCCCTTATGGTCAAGAACCCAGTGTTGCCCTTTTCCAGAATAGCCCTCTCT
>PVKS010050598.1:0-11478 GCA_004027875.1 Aplodontia rufa
TAGAGCATTTTGAGAATACTGGGTTAAAGTTTCTACATGTCAAATTACATCCTCTAGTCCTACCTCTGGCATAAACAGCGAAAGCAAATGATTGTACCAATGAAAAACAGATCACCTCAACCTCTGTTTAAGGTAGAGGAGATTTGCTGGTTTTCCTATACTTTGAGTCCGTCTCCCTTACATCCATGGTTCCCCAATAGTGCATCTTTCTATGCTGCCTAAAGAAAGACAGGGCCATACATTGGTCCTGAATATACACTGGGTCCCATTTGGTGCTGGCCATCTAATGCCAGGCCGTAAGAGCCAGTTAGTCCCAAACCAGTCATTTTCCTATAAAATTACAATATGTTGGCACCATGACCCTTGGGCCTAAATTAATTCCTCAGTAGAACTAAGCCATTGATCGTAAGTGTGATAATGCTGTTGGCAACAGACTGAGGCTACACTCTGAGCTTTAAATGCACAATAGTAGATGTAAGCCACATATATTCATTCCAAATTTGGCAGTGACCATTCTTCTGTCTTTGATATTCTGGCATTACTAGTGATAAGTAAGGAGTAGATGAATTTAAATGTGGTTTAACTGTTGCTAAACCTTGAGAATTAGTTCATTCTAAAGTAAAGTTCTTCCCATGGCTTGGCTATAACAAAGTTTGATGTCTGCATGTGTAATGGTCTGTAAAGAGTGCATCTCTCTCTTTTGTGTTGTTATGAGAGATTTGTACTTTTACCCAGTCATTCCTTTGTAAGGGAGACACCCATCAGGGTAGCCCAGAAATGCTGGGAAAAGGCAATAATCCACATATGCAGCAATTTTTTAATAATCTACTGGCATATTGTTGAGTCCAGTCCAGGAAAGAGATAATTCCAATAAACTTGGCAAAAACAATAAATAAAGAGGTTCGGGAACATGGTGACCACCCCTCCACCAGTGACCCCAAGACGCTCCTGAGAAATACTTCATGCTGCAGGACTGGAAGCGATATCCTAGGTAGGACCAAGATCTCCGTATGGGGGAGCATTAACACCCCACTAAATTTTTAACACCAAAGGAAAAGAGCTTTGCATTAATGAATCTAAATGACAAGTTTGTCGTGCCTACTTAATCAGCAACACAGCCGAGGGGAAGGGAACTACCCTGGAGGGGAGGAAATGGTGCAAGTATTCTAACCTGGTCGCAGTAGGCAAGGCCTTCTAACCTGCACTCCCATAATTTGCAAGAGCTGAGGCTATAGCTCTGGGACTTAATTGCACACAATTGCGAACTCACAGTTGTCCATGCACCACAGCTGCCTGACTCTGCCTGCCATTTTGAGGCTTCCCTGAGGGTGGACCTGGTCTCTGACTCGGGAAAAGTGAGACCAGACACATCCTGTATGCGCATGAACCTGGGACCTCAGTCCCCCGGTCAGAAAAACAGTCTTAAAAGCCCTGTGACCTGGCCATCTGTCCAGGAAGATGTGTGGATCGGAGAACACCATCTCCAGCTCCCATCACTGCAGGCTCCACAGCGGGGGGCAGGGAGCTACCCTGGAGGGGAGAAACTGCACAGGTATTCTAACTCAGTCACGGCAGACAACACCTTTCCACCCTTGCTCACAGCGTGCAAGAGTGGAGTCTCAAGCCCTTTGAATTAATTGCTCGCAATAGCGAACCTACAGCTGCTGGTACATCACAGCCGGCCGGCTCCGCCTGTCATTTTGAGGTCTTCCTGAGGGCGTAGCTGGTCACTCACTGGGCAAAAGTGAAACCAGACCCATTGTTTAAGCACGGATTTGGGACCCCAGTCTCGATGGACAGAAAAACAGAATTTACCGCCCCGTGACCTGGCTATCTGCCCAGGGGACTGTGTGGAGCTGTGAATCCCCTCTCCAGCTGGCAGGTCTTATAGGCGGTGACCTCCAGCCCACCCTCTCACATGCCCGAACAGGAGGAGGCTGTGAACAGAACTCAGCACACGAGGGCACATCATTCCCAAGGGGACCACCTGCCTCAGCCTCTTCAAAAGTTCACTGTAACTCTCTAACAAGGCAGGGCAGACATCAGCCTCAGGAACCTTTGAACAAAAGGGGCAGCCTGGGGTCTCCCTTAGCATCTGAGCCCTGTGCATAGCCAAGGCTCCATAGTTCCTGAACTCTTCAGGTGGGCGCCCCCTAGTGCTTGCAATTGAGAACCACATCAACACTGGCACAGCCTGGACCCTCCCTCACACAGGTCTTCCCTTGTTGGGACCCTGTCAATCCCACGGAGCAGCTCTTGGGGCTTCTGAAGATTATAAGACATCCAGAGTGGGTCATTAGTGATCCCTGGGAAGCAATTTTCAGTCTGGCCACTGTCCTTGGAACAATCAGAGCCCCACACAACTACATTAGGATCAACTAGACTGCCTCCAGCTTCGGGGCCCCTGGCTCAAGCAGATCAGGACTGTGCTCAGGCAGAAAATAATCAGCCCAAGAGTGCATCTCAGGGGGTGCTGAGCTCTATTCTCACAAGAAGTGGGAGAAGGCAGGATCTTCTACCCCTCCGCAGAAAATTTTGAGGAGATACTCTAGGAAAACTCAGGCCACCAGAGATAACTAAACTGCATCTCCCACGACCAGCTCAACTGTGAAGAATCCCCAACTAGATGGCAGATTTGAACACATCCCCCCAGTGGTACACACTGAGCTAGGGGGCAAAAAATCAGAAATTTCCCAACTAGGTTTTTTTTTTTTTTTAATGGGGATCCTGCTGCTGTCTAATATTTTTAATTTATTCAACTTCTAACTTTTAAACGTTTTTGTTTTTTCTGTTTTTGTTTTTTTAATCCTTTCTTGCTTTATGGTTAATACTGAATTTGGTGCCCATGGATGTACATATTTATCAGTGTGTATGTATTGGTGATTGGCTCCTACTGTCTCTGTGTCTTCTTGAACCTGACTGCTATCTCTATATAGCATTGGGATCCAACTAGGAAAACACTTCATGATAGCAAAATAGCCCTCAGTCTCTTATGGGCAAAGAGAATAATGCCCCAGACTAGCCTCTTCTTCCCCTGTAATCTAGCAATTCCTAAATATAAGCATTCTTTTCTCTTCCTCACCCAAAATCTTTACAACACCCACACCCCATTTCTATGATTTCCTTATTCCTAATAGAATAACCTACTCCCCCCTAATCCCTTGTTCCTCTTTATTCTAAGTCAGGTGTTCTAATCTACCTCCTCAATTCACCTCCTTGACTTCCTAGTCATTTCTTCTCTCCACTTACAGAGGCCCTGCTATCTGAATAAACAGACATTCTTCAAAATGGGTACTTGCTTGCTATCATACTATATTGTGAGAGCTCTCTCAAAGAAAACTGATCCTATAGGTGCTCATCATCATCATAACTTGTGGGAACTGCAGTCCCACAAACTCCTAACATAAGGAATGTGCACTTAGGTACATAGCTGCCAGACCGGTGATGCACTTAGAAACTGGTCAGGGAGGACATGAGCTATCAGAGGCCATTGAGTTCTCAGGTATAGCAAACATTCCAAGACATTTATATGTGTGTAGTAAAGAAGCCTTTTACTTCTGACATCTTGTTAAGAAACTCTGTGGCTGTAACTATGGAGCAAATGTTAATATATAACAGGATGTATGGAACTATATAAGGAGAGCTGTAACAATAAACTCTGTCTTTTGACCCTATGATCGTAGCCCTTGTGTGTGTGTCTGTCTTGTCTTTTAGCATTCTCCGTCCACTCTGAAGCGTGGTTGTCAGTGGGTTCTGACAGTTGGCATCCCTGGGTGGGCGGGAGAAGTCCTCTACTTTAAGGTAAGTGAGAGGAGAGGTACCATGTTTTCGGAAATGTCTAGACTACAAATGCAAAAAGAGGTAATGTCATTATTAGAATCACAAAGAACTGCTGTAAGTCCTAGGACAGCTACTTCATTTGCTAAGGTAATTAAAAAATCTTCCCCTGGGATTTTACAAACGGGCCTTTTGAATATCCCTGATTGGGAGCATGTAAAGAAAGATTTGCAAGAAATACTAACAAGAGAAGGGCTTAGTAGTAAAAACTTGAGGATGCTTTGTGCCTGCTGAGTTCAGAGAAAAAGGGCTTAGTAGTAAAGACTTTTGAGGATGTTTTGTGCTTACTGAATCTGAAGAAGGAGGGCTTAGTAGTAAAAACTTTTGAGGAAGCTTTGTGCCTTCTGAGTTTGAAGAAGGAAGGCTCAGTAGTAAAATCCCTTGGAGAAGCTTTGGGCCATACTGAGTCTAAGGAAAGAGGACTCAGTATTGATATTTTGATAAGCTGTGGGTCATGCTGAGTCTAGGAAAGAGGACTCTGTTTTGATATAACTAAGCATATGTTACATAAGAAAGAAATTGCCATATCTGTACATCAGTTACAGAGATTTTTTCATTTTCCACAAACATGTTCTCCATGGTTTCAGGAGGAAGGAACTTTAGATCTAGTCACTTGGAATAAAGTAGGTAGACAAATGAAGGTTTATTATTCTTTACATGGGCCAGAAAATATCCCAGTAGATGCCTTTTTATTGTGGAACTTAATTAGAGCTATCTCAGGCCCACAACAGGAAAGAAGTATTTTACAAAAAAGACAGATTAGTCCCATGATGGCAGAGGACACTAAAGAAACTCCCCTTGTCAAAAAGCCAGATAGTGAGCAGATATTCTCAATGGGAAATCCGAGAGATGACGAACTTTCTCCAGGAGAAGAGGGTTTAGAGTAGGCAACTACAGCTTACCCTAGGAAAACTCTGTGACTTCAGAAAGTCCCCCTCAGTCCTTTAAAGGTGTGAGTTCCAGGGGAAGAAGGGATGATTAAATCCACCTCCACTAAGATCTGTGGGTTTTGCTGCAGCAGCAAAAGAGGCGACAAGTCATGGAGACTCCTCAATTTCCTGTTTTCCTGTAGTTTTCGAAGATGAATTTGATGGACCTCCTCAGTGGGAATCTTTGCCTTACACAAAATCAGATGGGAGCTTTGTTCTCAGGTTGTGCCAGGTTCACCACTATCCTTCATAACCCAGAAATGCCCAAGAAAACCCTCATTCTATAATTTTGCAGCTTAACTCCTTTGGAAAAGGGAAGGAGACACCAGCTAGTTATCTGCTTGATAGCCATCTTTTACAATGCAAATTACATGAGCTAGTGCATAAACCAGCTTGTGACCAGAGAGGGGGGAAAAAGGCTTGAAATACTACTTTTAAAGTCAAGAGGCTGTGAGGACTAAGGGACTATGTTTACTCTCTTCCTGCATGCTGAGATTCTAACAGGAGATACTTGGAAAGGATCTGAAAAGGCCACCTGCTCCAGGGTCCTAAACTTTAGATATGCTTAAGGGGCCTTCATTCTTGTATTTTGGAGAGAATGTAATAAAGACTCAGCTTTAAAAGGCTGATAGGACAGATTCAAGAGTATCAAGAAACAAACACTAATTCCTAAGGAGTTTTCCCTTCTCTTCTCTTCATTTGGACACAAGGAAACTGGAAAGATTCCATATAGGTTTTCTTTATTCTTAAAAAACAACTTCCTGAGGATTTCACCTGCTCTCATTCCTTCAATGCCTGGGCAGACACTAGTTCTGGTGCTAAAGATGTGTGCCTGCTCCTTTACTAGAATACGTACGGCCGTTTCATTTTTTGAATTTTGGGCTCAATTATACCGGTGAATTCACCTATTTTGTACACGTAAAGATATTTTTCAGTCAGTCTTGTTTTATCTGAGAGTTTTAATTGTGGTTTTTTTACTGCTGTCTTTATTCAAAAGGTCAATTATTGCAAGGTTTTAAAATCTGTTTCATGTTGTTTTGTGTGTGTGTGTGTGTGTGTGTGTGTGTGCACCTGTCCTGTGTGTTTGTGTACATGTATGTTATATGTGTGTTCCATATGGTACCAAATTGGCTTATGGATGAGGGCTCATAAATTAAATTTAAAAAAGGAAAATGGATCCAAATGACTTTTAATTCATGTGACTTAAGCATTTAAAAGGAGGTTCAATCTAAATCATTTAGACATAAGAGTAAAGTTATATTTAAATGTACTAGCTCATATGTTTTTTTCTAGGTGGTCAATCAATAAAATGTTGATTTCTATAAATGTTTAGAGTGCAACATTCATTTCTTCCAAGATTTTTCTTCAATGGAAAAGGATGGCTTATATTTGTCTATTATCCTGGTTTCATGGGTAACCTAAAGTTAACAATTAAAAATGAATAAATTATATTTAATATAAATAGGATTAATCTCCATAAATGTGTTTGTTAAAGGAGATGTCTGATGAATTTGCAAAGTCAAAATGTTAAAACATTCATTGCTAAGTAAATTCGAGTAATCTTGATTTAGTTTCTATCAGGTGACATGTGTTAAGTGTGTTCTTATACAACTGTTACAGAAAGCTTACTTTCATGCTTTGTTATACTTTGGAAAACAACCAGACAGAATTATCCTCCCTTACTCTCCAACTCAGCTTGTTTGGTTACAAAATAACCAAGATGATTAGGCACTATATGTTTCCACAGTGACTGCAGAATTTGATAATCATTACCCAAAACTTAGACTAATTGACTTTTTAAATCAACATCCAGTTTGTTTTCCTCTGTCTTACCTGATGTGCCTCTAACCAATGCTCTCTTGATATTTACTGATGGCTCTTCATCCGGACACTGGCTGCCTTTTGTTCTCCTACAGGAGTTACTACGGTCGATACTAAACTTTCTTCTGCCCAATTAGTAGAGCTTTTTGTGGTGTAATTGATGCTTCAGACTTGCAAGGAGGAGCCATTAAACATCTATACGGATAGTAAATATGTGTCTTCTGCTCTTCTCCCCTTGGAAACTGCGGGGCACATGTCCCCCACTTCCACACCTTCAGAATTATTTAAAAATATTCATTTATTATTATGGGACAGAAAGTATACATTATTCATTACTCATATACGTAGTCATACTCGATTGCCTGGACCCTTGCATGAAGGTAATTCAAAAACAGATTTGGCCACGAACTGAAATGTTTTCCCTACCATGGAACCGTTAGAATTACACAATCTCTTCCACATTAATGCTACTTCCTTAATGCATCATTGTAAAATCTCTCAAGAAGCAGCTCTTCAGGTAGTCAAACAATGCCCTAGGTGTGTCATTACTCACCCTTCGCCATCTATGGGAGTAACCGTAGAGGATTGCTGCCTGGACACTTATGGCAAATGGATGTTACCCACTGTCCCCCTTTTTGTAAACTATCCTATATCCATGTATCTATAGATGCATATTCTCACTTTATTTTTGCTACACCTCATACCAGAGAAAAGACTAAGGATGTCATTAATCAATGCTTAGAATGTTTCTCAATCATGGGGCTGCCAAGGCAATTAAAGACCGACAATGGCCCAGCATATACCAGTTCTGCGTTTTCTCATTTTCTTTCAACTTAGAGCATCCAACATTCTACTGGCATTCCTTACAACCCACAAGGGCAAGGTATTGTAGAACGGGCTCACCAAACTATTAAAGCTCATCTTTCTAAGTTAAAAGGGAGGAGTAGCAGTGGACCCCCTCACAATTGTCACAAGTTTTATTCATTTTGAATTTTTTAACCGTTGATTCTCATTCAAAACATACAGCAGCAGACCGTCTATGGCATCCTGTGGTGACGACTCATCCATTCGTAATGTGGAAAGACGCATCGACGAGAATATGGAAAGGACCTGACCCTGTCCTTTTATGGGGAAAGGGAGCAGCTTGCGTATTTCTCAAAACGGATCCAGGACCGAGATGGGTCCCTGCTAGACTGGTCCATCCAATTACAAATAATCAAGAACATCACAACTAACCTCTTGTGGTTTATCTTAGATGAAATTTATCTTAGATGAAATTTATCGTTCTGATTTTCCTTCACATGGGCATTCATGGGGCCCTACTGTAACCAGATAACTTATGGATACGGATGGCAAAAATTGCAGGAAATGATAACATTTGCATTCAACAAGATGTACACGTGGGAGTCATCCTGGGATCCTGTCTGGTACCGGTGTGCTATCCAGCCAGTGAAATTAAGAACCTTACCTTCTTCTCTGCTATAAATAAGAACATTACTTATTCGGACTCATATAATAGGGGAATTCCCACGTATAGATTACCTAAGGATGCAATCCTCACTCCTCGAGTAATTGTATCAACCAAGGACAACTGTGCTGAGATTAAGAATTGTGCTAATAAGTGTAGGCATGTGGGCAAGGGACTGTGCTGTAATTGTACTGAACATCATTTATGGGAATGGACATATTTCTTTGCCTAGAGGATGGTTTTTCTCGTGTGGGAACTATACCTATAATTATATCCCAGCTAATCTTTCTGATGGAACTCACTGTTGTCTCAGTAGAATGACTGTCTTCCTCCCTTCTGTAAAAGACCTTTTACCTTACCACCCAGCTAATAGGGTCATTAGAAACCTCCATTTGGATAAAAATAGTAATGATCAAGGACATCTGCTATCTACAGCAGAAGTAGATGCTTAACCTTCTCTGTTAGGAATTCCAGGATTGGCAGTATGTGCTTACAAATCTGCGGTTAAACTTGCTTGTGCCATGTCAAAAAATATTAACTATACCTCAACAGCTCTCTTCTTGCTTAATGAAGAACAACAAATTTTAAGACAAGGTATATTAGATAACCGGGCAGCCATTGATTATTTAGTATTACTTCATCATAAAAACTGTAACCGGGTTAAAAAAAATGTGTTGTTTTAACCTAACAGATAATTCCTACAGCATTTCTGGAGAAATTAATAACTTTAAAGGTTTGGCTGCCAGATTTTCACAGGATGAAGGAAGTGAAAGTCTTTTTGGGTGACTAACCTCTTGGTTACCCAATATCTCCTGGTTAAAAGAATTATTCATAGGCGTGATATTCATCCTCACCTGCCTTGCTGTTACTTGCATCACTGGCCGATGTCTTTTAAGCTGCATGCTGAATCCCTGGCAACTATATAGCAAATGATGGTGGGTAGTCAATGATGGGTAAGATGGGTAGCCTCAGATATCAACCTAAGACAGGGATAGGATTAATTTTGAGTCCTGTCCCCATGACGGGTAAGAATATGAAGGCGATACCCACAACCTAAGATAGGCACCACCGCCTGCTATAATAGAAGTGAGAACTGCGGGAACTGGAGTCCCACAAACTCCTAATATTTAAAGAATGTGTACTTAGGCACATAGCTGCCAGACAGGTGATGCACTTAGAAACTGGTCAGGGAGGACATGAGCTATCAGAGGCCATTGAGTTCTCAGTTATAGCAAACATTCCAAGAGATTTATGTGTGTGTAGTAAAGAAGCCTTTTACCTCTGACATCTTGTTAAGATACCCCGTGGCTGTAACTATGGAGCAACGTTAATGTATAACAGGATGTGTGGAGCTATATAAGGAGAGGTGTAACAATAAACTCTGTCTTTTGACCCTACGATCGTAGCCCCTTGTGTGTGTGTATCTGTCTTGTCTTTTACCATTCTCCGTCCACTCTGAAGTGTGGTTGTCAGCGGGTTCTGACAATAACTGTTTTAGTTGAAATTGTCTAGTATCTGCACCTATAGGCTCTCAAGTTCTCACAGATTGGACTGGCACCTATAGGTCTGAGTTGCCCAATTAGCTTCACATTGCAATGAAGCAAAACCATACAAAGTTCCAATTACCCCTACAAGTATAACAGTGTTGAACTTCAAGACACACCCTCTGTTTCTGAAAATGAGGAAAAGGGTTAGAAATAACTCCACTCCTCAATCTCATAGCTTCCACCCAAGGACCCCATGGCAGGGGGCCTAGAAGAAAAGCAAAGAAATTGTTTCACCATTATGATTAATAACTCAATCAAAGAGTTGAAAGAAGAATTAAAAGATCAGAGAACAATTTGAAGAGATGAGTGACAAATTTTATAAGGAAATAAGAGGGCAATTCCATGAGATGAAAGATCAGCTCTACAAAGAATTAGTCATCCTGAAAAGAGATGTACCAGAGCTATCAGAATTGAAAAATGTGGTTAACCAAATCAAATCTTCACTGGAAGTTACTAACACCAGAGTAAACTCCACTGAAAATACAACTTCAGAACTTGAAGAACATACATCTGATAATGAAGATAGGCTAACCAATGTCGAGTTCAAAGAGGATAGACAAGAGAAGAAACTTACAATACATGTCCAGAACTTCCAGATAATATTTGATGAGATGAGGAGAAATAACCTGAGAGTCATTGGCCTGGAAGAAAACTCCAAACAGCAAAGAAGAGGAATTAAGAATCTTTTAAGAAAAATCATAAATGAGAACTTCCCTCACTTTATAATTGACCTGGAATATTACATCCAAGATTCTTATAGAACACCCAACTGGACTAATCAAATGAGAAATTCACCAAGATATATCATATACAAAATGAATAACAGAGAAATTAAAGAGAGAATTCTAAAAGCAGCTAGAGAAAAGCCCCAAATCACATTCAGAGGCAAACCAATTAGGATCACTATGGATGTTTCAGATCAAAAACTGAAGTCTAGAAGAGCTTGGAACAATTTTGTTCAAGCTTTGAAAAATAGCACTTTTAAGCCAAAAATATTATACCCTGCAAAACTCAGCTTTTTTTATTAGATGGATATAGAAATACAATTGTGGGGGAAACATTATCAAATCATCAATAGCCAATGTATATATATTTAGTTATCCAGGGCTAATGCTAAATCATGGATGCCCAGCTTGGGTTTCCCCTGTTGCTGTTTGCCCCAGAGGAACTCCTGAGGTAAATGGGTATCTCGTTGAGGAATGACATCTGCTTCTGAGGTGGTTCCCTGATATTCCCACTCTCCAATCTCCTAGGAGTTCTTCCTACACCCTCTCCCCTCACCATTCCCCTCTCTACACCTCCTAGAAACCTAGGGAGTCATCCCCCTATTGAGCTGAGAATCATACAATTTGAAGTTATTGTTAGCATAGCTGTCTAACATACTGCTTCCCCATGTATTCTAGCTTCCACAGATGAGAGATACCATTCGGCCCTTGAGTCTCTGAGATTGGGATACTTCACTTTGCATAATTCTTTCTATCTCCATCCATTTGATCTCAAAAGCCTGAATATCATCTTCTCTAATGGCCAAGTAGAATTCCATTGTGTATAAATACCAAAGTTTTTGTATCCACTCATCGAGTGAGGGGCATCTGGGTTGGTTCCATAGTCTAGCTATAGTAAATTGAGCTGCTATAAACATTGATGAACCCATATCACTATAATATGCTGATTTTTGGGAAAATCCCCAGGAGTGGGATAGCTGGGTCATAAGGTGGTGCCATCCTTAGTTTTTAGAGGATTCTCCACACTGTTTTCCATAATGGCTGAACCAGTTTGCGGTCAAACCAGCAGTGTAACAGTGTTCCTCTTTTCCCACAGCCCCTCCAGCATCTGTCGTTGTTTGTATTTTTAATTTTTGCCACTCTAACAGGAG
>PVKS010050599.1:0-11451 GCA_004027875.1 Aplodontia rufa
GCGCCCGGTTCCCAGTGTCCTGCTGGCCCCCGGGAAACGGCTAAGGTTCGCCGAGGCCGTTCCACCCGCTCCCCGCTCCAGAACCCAGGGGGGAGCGACACTGGGACAGGCATATTGGGGGACTCCCAGGAGGTTTTCTGCTGCAGCATCCTGGAAGATCCTTTTGCCCACTGTCCACAGTCCGGCTCTGGGGTCAGATGGCCCTCCACCTGTGGAAGCAGGACATCTCCATGCAAGAGCTGGTCTTCATGGCTCAGAATGCCTGCCCCGAAGTTGTAGAGGGTGGGTCCTACTTCTCCTCTCTGTCCGCTCAAGGTCACCTTCTCGGAGATGCCTTGGCCGACCCTTCTGATGA
Organism: Aplodontia rufa; assembly: GCA_004027875.1. Classification (NCBI taxonomy): domain Eukaryota; kingdom Metazoa; phylum Chordata; class Mammalia; order Rodentia; family Aplodontiidae; genus Aplodontia; species Aplodontia rufa. The sequence continues at coordinate 356 of PVKS010050599.1, forward strand.
GCCACCAACAACTGCTTCCAAAATAAGTCCTTGTTTCATCATTGTCTTCCCCACATGGCTGCTGGTACGCTGGGTCCCGCCCAGACGCGCCTGCCAGCACAGGCGTCCAGCTCGCAGGTGCTCAACAAGCACCCTCCTCACTGGCCCTCTCCTAGCCCCTTCCCATCGGCCCTCTGCTGCCCTGGGCACCCTGGCAATGGATCATTCCTCTACGTTGACTTTCATCCCCTTCCTATCCAGAAGCTCGGTCTAGACCTGGTCTGGGACAGAGATGGAGAACATTCTCTACAGCACTGGGCTCCCTAGTACAACTGGGTCTCCCCACTGCAGCCTGAGCAAGTTCCTTAGCCTCCTTTCTGAGCAGTGGCACAAGTCTCTTGAGGGCTGAGACAACCAGTCAGTGCCTGCAAAGTATTCATGGTGGATGCTGCCCGAGTCTTAATTAGGGGACTAGATAGGAAGCAATTAGGAGACATTTGCCATGCAAATGCCCAGGGTGAGGAGCAGAGGAGGCGGCACTCCCCGTGACTCCACGGCTCAGGATCCAGCAGTGGGAGCAGTGCTCCTGAGCAAAGTGGGTGAAAGAGGGCTTCCACGGGGCTCAGGATTGGACAGAGCATCTCAGCAACTCAGAAATCGGGGTGTGTTGAGCAAAGAAGTGTATGTTGGAACTGTAAGGTGTGTGTCTTTTCCGTCAAACTTGAAAGATTGCGATGTGTAACCCACTACCTCCATTTTAGATCCCCCTCCCCTGTGTCCGCCCACCTCTTTCCAAGGACCCCTTCCGGCACCCAGCCATCCTCTTCCGGTGAACTTTGCTGAAGCACTGTGACCCTCACCACGTGTGCGGTGGCCCACACCCCCACTCTCTCCCAGTCGCCGCCTACTTCCTCTTGTACCTGCCTCCACCTGATCACAGCCAATCACGCAGACTGTGCACCTGAGCTCCTCCAATTAGGGCGAAGGGAAGGTTGGAGTTAAAAACCCCTCACTTCCTTGCTGGGGGTGCATTTTCTTTCACCCTTTGACGAAGTAAATTTTCTGCCTTGCTCGTCTACACCCAACGTGTTTGATTTCATTTATGATAGAACCAAGCCAGGGGCACAGTTGGCTCCCTGCAGAGGGCAGGGAGGAGACGGATCTGCAGCCTGGACTCAGCGACCCAGAGCCCGCACAGCAGTCTGTGATTGAAAAGTGCTGCTTCTCCACCAGCCACGGAGAGCTGAGGCCCAGCCGTCTCCCTGTGGCCACGGCTGCTGCTGCGGAATTGGGAGACCAGAGCAAACACTGTCCTGGGGTCTGGAGTGGACAGAGATATAGTCTAGTATGCAGAGCAAGCACCCAAACGCAAGTCACATAGTGATGTAACTCAGCCACCTGCACTGTACCAGATAACCTCAAACCCACAACCAATTACCAGCTGCAAGGTGGTTACCAAAATTGAGCTCAGAACCTCCCTGCCAGACTCTTATTGTGCAAACCAAGTAAGGTGTCAACAAAAGTTGATTACTAATTAAGATGTTGCAATTGAAAGTAACTTCGGCTTGAATCTCAGGAATAGAGGATAAAAATCGAGGCCTAGAGCCGAGGAAGCAGAGACGTGCACGAGGATGGAAGCGAATGGACATTATGCTCATTGAATGCCTCATCCCCGTCCTCTGTCCTCCTCACAACCCATTTTGACCTGCCATCCAAACCAGCTTCTCCGTGCCAGAGTCTGAACCAGCTCACAGCACTTAACCAGAGCGACCCGAGGTACCGCAACACCAACCTGAAGCCAGAGGACATCTGCTACGCCAAGGTCATCTGGACGTCCTTCATGGACCCCCGACCTACCTGAGTGACTGCTGGTAGCCATGGACATCACACCGATGCTGGTGAGTGGACAATGAGCTTACTCACCCTGGTCTATTGCCTCAAGCTTGCTGCGTTAAGAACAGTTTATAAGTGGGGTGTAATCGTTAGTTTACACTATATGTGTGCAGTGACCAAATGGGATAGAGATATATTAAAGTGCGATCTGTAGGATGATATCCCTTTAGAACTGTGGTATCAGTACCATTGAGTGCTGTGTTAAATAAAGGATATTAAATGGAACATGTCTCATTGCATCTGTCACTGAAGCTGCAATCTCTCAGAGTGATCACCTGCAGGCATAGCACCACCACTCAGGTCGCACCCACACCTGGCAAGGGCCTCACGTGTGGCCCAGGGTGTACCCAGCACATGAACAAAACAGGCACAGAGGAGATTGTGCCCAGGGGATTCCAGCCAGGGACACGGAGGGGCCCAACTTGCTTTCCCTTGAATCTGGTGGCTCCTGTGACCAGCTGAATGGCGGTGTGAAGATGCTCAGGGATGCAGTCTGGGAAGGCTGTGCTTGTGAGCAGAGTGTGTGGAGGACTGGTCCCCTGCCTGTGGGCAGATTCTCCCAAGATCCAGACTCCCAGCGGAGCTCAGCACTTGCCAGGCCCTAGGGGTGTGTTGATCTACACTTCCCAGAGCAGATGCCACCCTGCAATGTCCTAGGGCCTGATTGGACCTAACCCCCAGCCACTAGGCCACCCTGCAATGTCCTAGGGCCTGATTGGACCTAACCCCCAGCCACTGGATCACCCTGCCAAGTCCTTAGGGCCTGATTGGACCTAACCCCCAGCCACTGGGACTCCCCTGCAGAACCCTGCTAGGCCCCTCCCGGGAGTGCATCTCCAGCTGACTGCTCTTCCCGCTCCACTCTACCTCCTGCTGGAGAGAAGGAAGCTGAGCTACTGCAGTCCCAGGCCACTCCAGCTGGCAGCAGAGTGCACAACACAAGAAGACCAAGGGGACGAATGATAAAGAATATGAGGAACATGTACACAATGAAGTTTTATTCAGCCATAAAGAAAAGCGAAGTTATGTTATTTGCAGATAAGTGGATGGAACTTGAGGCCATTTTGTGACACAGGCAAACTCGGAAGGTTAAGAGTTGTATGTCTTCTCTCATATGTGCAATCTAAAGAGGAAAAAGGAAAAGAAAGATGAAAATCAAAGGGAGATCAGCAGAGGAAAGGGATTGGGGGTAGGAGGTGGGGAGGAGCAGGACAGTCCTGGGGAGGCGATGCTGGCCAAATTATGACATTGTTACATTGTGCGTGTGTGATTGTGTGACAAGAAATCTCACCATTATGCACAGCCATAATGCACTGTCGCTCCCTGCAGGGTTCTGTAGCGGGGAGCGGGTGGAACGACCTCGGCGGACCTTAGCCGTTCCCTGGGGGCCAGCAGGACACTGGGAACCGGGCGCCGACAGGGCTGGGGATGGGGGAGAGGAGTCGCTCCCCGCAGCGTTCCTGAGCGAGGAGCGGGCAGAATGACCTAGCGAGCCTGGGCCGTCCTCCGAGGGGCCGAGTTAGGAAGGGTCGGGGAGCCGGGAACAAGGGGGCGAACGCCGGTGGCTGGAACACGGGACCTGCATCTTCTACCGCTGCTGATCTCTCCGACGTCTCTGCTGATCTCTCCGGTTCTGTGCGTCTTCTCTGCTTTCTTCCTTCAGGACAGGGCTGCTTTCCTCCTGGCTGCCTTCTTCTCTGGTTCTATGCTTTCTCTTTGGCCGCTTGCTTTACCTGACTAGCTGCTACTCTATTTATCCATTACAACAGCCAATAGGGTACAGTGCAAACACATTTCTCCAATTGTAACAATGAGTGGCCGAATAGCTTAGTCACGCGGTCAGGCAATTTGCTAATTACAAGCCAGCTGGACCCCTTAGAGTTGTTTACCACCAATTCTTCTACAAGCCAGCTGAGCCTCATGTTCCCAACAATGCACCAGCAAAGATGTGGAAAGAAAGAAACGCCCATTGTTGGGAGGAAGTGATTTATTTCGCTTTATATTGGTGCGTGAGAGGTGTACGTGATGGTGGGGTTTGCCGCCACATATTCATATGTGCACACAAAGTAACATTACAATTTGATGGAGTGATTTTTTTTTAGTATGTTTTGCTTCTCCTTGCTGCAGCTAGACTGAGTCCCATACCAGAGCTCATGGGTGACAGGTCACTGGCATTTAGAGGAGGGGGTATGCTACATGCTTGAACCTGACTCAGTGCAGTCAGAGGCTGAGCCATGGTGGTGGTGAGGGCCGTGTCTCCTGTGCAGATTGGTGACCATACCCTGCCTAGCTCTGGAGGCTGAAGTGACCTTGAAACTGGCTTTGGTGGGGACACAGTCTTCTTGTCTTCCACCAGGTGCTGGTCACAGCTTGGAGTGCGAATCTTCTCCCCTTGGATGCAGGTCAGCACCCAGGCTGGACCACTTGGTGCTGTGACCCCCTTGTGCCTCTGGCTTCCTGTAACTGGGGCTCACTGCTCCCTGTGCTGGCCATTAAGTTTTGAATGCCCTTCCCCACCCTGCCTTGACATCAGCTTTGCTCCTTCTGGAACCTTCTGGGGTGACCAAGCGAACTCTAGTCACATCACTGCAGCAAGGTCCAAGCCACTGTCCTCCCGTTTCTCAGCAGGTGCTTTGTGCACTCTGGCCTCAAGCATATATGGTTTCTCTCTTTTTTATTGCCTGCCTCCTTTTTTAATCTGAAGCATTCAAAACTCTCTTCTGATTTTTTTTTTCATTTTTATTGGTTCCTTTTAGCTCTATGTGACAATGAAAGACACAGACAGAATTGCAAAAGCATGGAGCACATATCTGTTATGGGCAGCAGATAAGAACTTTATTTTAGTTATAAAACAAAACCATGCTGGAAGGAGGTAGCGGGCTGTGATCGTGGGCACCCAGCTCAAAGACACAATGTCACCTGGCAGCTGCCCCAGGTGCTGGAATTGGCAGCAGCCTTGGGAAAGACTCCTCAGAGGGGGTGTCATAAAGACATGTGCCACAGCGGCCCACATTCTGCTGGAAGACCCTCTGTCCTAAAGTCACAGTGGCTGGAGTGTGAGCATGGGGTAAGTAAGCCTAGCTCTCTCCCAGGCCAGCGCCCATGTTGCTCTTTGTCTTTGGACAAGCATTGGTCCTATTAGTGACTTCCCGTTTGCTGAGCTCTCAGGTGCCTGCATCAGCTGCTGGGTGGTGTCCACACGTGGTGAAGAATGGAGTGGGGCCACAGTTCTCCTGTGGGCCTCCTCCCAGCTCATTCAGTGCTAGCTTCAGGCAGAGACCGGTGCAGCTTTGCAAGCCCTGCTACAGATTTCTTCCTGCCAGTGCATGGGGCCTGCCCCCTGGAGCCCACCATGGACTTGACCTTGGCCAGCTCAGGTCTGAAAGGTGGGGTACTCTCCAGTCTCCTGGGCACGAGGGAGATGTAAGCCAGGGGCCATGGGGAACCTGAGTTCCAGAGTCCATCCTGCCGGCTCTGTGGACAGCTCTGCACAGCTCACCTGGACAGCACAGGCAGTAACCACCCCCCACCCGATGTTGGCAGTGAGCTCAGAGAGGGGGGTGTGGAGCCCTGTGTCCTTGGGCAAGGGTCATCATCTCTCTGTGCCTCAGCTTGCTTATCAGTAAAATGGGATGCCAGTGGTTCCACCCCATGATCGTTCTTCCACAGTTGTGTGTCTCATTGATGCATGATTGATTTTATCTTTTAAAATTTATTTATTTATTTATTTAGATACTGGGGATTGAGCCAGGGGACTCTACCACTGAGCTACACTGCCAGCCCTTTTTTACTATCTTTTGAGAAAGTCTCACTAAGTTACCAAGGTTGCCTTAGAACTTGTGTCCTCCAGCCTCAGTCTCCCGAGTTGCTGGGAACACAGGTGCCCAGCAAGCTGAGGGTTTCACAGAGTAAGACCTGACTCTGTCAATGATGAAGGTGCTACACATGCTTAAGCCAACCTGTGGCCCAAAACGGCAGGCTCAGAGCCCACTTCTGAAGTCAACCCTTGGTCCACCATGCCAGGCTCAGAGCCTGCTTCTGAAGTCAAACCTTGGCCCACCATGGCAGGCACAGGGCCCGCTTCTGAAGTCAACTCTTGGCTCACCATGGCAGGCTCAGAGACTGCTTCTGAAGCTCTAGAAAGTGATCTCAAGATTCAGCGAGACAGAAGTAGAAATTGAAACCCCTTCCACTTCTAGCAACTAAACACATGAAACTGAGCTGGTCTAAAGGACAGGACACCTGCAGCGTGGAAGGAGGGACCTGGATGAGGGATGGGTCGGCTCAGAAGCCAACACTGCAGCCCGGGTCATGGCTGCCACTTGTGGGACGCTGACAGCCTGAAGTTTACAGGGCAGAGGGGAAATGGAGTGGGAAGCCCTCACGGATCCTGAACCCCATGACTGCAACTTCAGTGAGACTGTGTTCCTGAACCTTCCCTCCAAGCTCATGACAAGGGGGCCGGCCTCTTCAGCAGAGGAAGGACGGGGAAGGAAACGCTTCCTCCTAAGAACCAGGCTCGATGTCACCGGCACCTTAGAGGCTCCCCAAGTCCAGGAGTTAACACAGAGAGTGGCCCCAGGAAGCCAATCTTTGGACAGATGGAAGAAGCAAGCAGAAATGCTCAAACGGAGCAAGCATCCTGGAGCCAGGCCGCATCGCACAAGTAACAGATGCTTGACTTCTCCATGTGAGGTGTTTATTTTTTAATTTTTTAAAAATATTTTCTTTCTTTCTTTCTTTCTTTCTAGAGAAGAACAGTGAGTGAGTGAGAGAGAGAGAATCAATTTTTATTGAGTTTTTCACATGGCGTTTGTGGCTCTGACACTTAGTTGTGTACGTGGGTGCTGCGGTTTGAACCCGTGTCCTCGCGCATGCCGGGCAAGCGCTGTAACCACCGAGCCACTGCTCCAGCCGCTCAGGTGTTTATTTATTTTTTTATGAGAGCATTATAGTAATGCATGGTAGCTGGGTTCAATGTGATCAAATTGTACATGCATGGCGTCCGTTTCAGTCCCTGTTCCTCCCCACCCTGCCCCACCTTCGCTTACCTGTTTATCTAGCCTTAATTGGTGTTTTGCACACACACATAAAGGTGAGGCTCCTGGTAATATATTTATAGGCACATGGTGTGATTTTACCGATTGCATCTCACATTTCCTCCCCTCCCCTTCCTCCCTCCCTGTCTTCTTCCGCTGCACAGACCTTCCCTATATCTTTGTGACAGCAGATCCCCTAGCCATCACCTCCTGTCCCTTATTTTGCTCTGGCTTCCACCTATGAGAGAAGACCAGCCTGCCTTACTTCACTTGGCATCATGCTCCATTTCCATACATCGACTGGCGATTGCCATGATTTCATTCCTCTTGATGGCCAAGTGAAACTCCGCTGTGTGTATGTACCACATTTTCTTTTTTTTTTTATTGAGGAGTTATGTTGTTGTACAATCATAAATGCACATGTAATAACAATATGATTGGCACCTGACCCTAATCCAGAATTACCCCCACAATGCCCACCCCAGTCTCCTATTGACTCTTCCCTATTTCCTCCCTATAACAGATATAAACGTCCATATATATATATGACTGTGCATTTTCCAGAATTAAATGATTGCATAAGTATTATTTGGCTTCTTGCCAGGGGCCAGCCCCAGCTGAACTCTCGAGTCCCCTAAGGAGGAGTGGAGTCGGCGCAGAGGAAGGCTGGAACCTCCGGGGCAAGTTGCAAGCAGACACAGTTCCCTGCTTGAGCAAAACGCCATCTGCTCTTTATTGTTGAACATTTTTACACAGGTACAGGCAAGACGTTCATTATCAGCTTCATTGTACAATCATCTTTTCAGTTTCCCGGTAATATTAAAGCATCAGCCATTAGTACAATTCATGGCCTCGACCTCCCCATCACATTGACCATCTGTAACTATTTGGTTTAAACTGTTTCAGAGCACCAGACATAAAAATACTTAAAGCATCAACCATTAGTACAATTCATGGCCTCAACCCTCCCACTACACTGACCATATTCTTTAAACCTGCTTTTACAAGGGACAGAGACCAAACACTGCCCCACATTCTGTGCCCCTAAATTCCTCCAGAGGTTTGTACAAACCATTACCTCACTAGATAAGAGAAGCCTTAAAGGTCACTGCACTGCATTAGTCTAGAAGCCCTATCTTAGCATAAATAAAAAGTTTCTTAATTAGCTAGACTATGATATAGGCTATTATAATTCCTATACCTAAAAACTATTTTGTTATTGTAACCTTACTATATATTCTATATCTATCTTAGATCCTATAAATGTTAATCCTATAAAATATCTGTGCATCCTAACCTATGGGCTAAAAGTTAAAGCCTAACTTCTGCAAGGACAAAAAGGGTAAACATGTCTTATTTACTGCTAGGGAGTTAAAGCTCATCCTCTGTAACAACAGGAAAGGTAAACACGCCTTTCTCACTCAAAGTTCACAGTACAATGTGAGCACTCAGGATGGTATTGGTAAATGTTTCACGTATATTGTTTCTTTGTTCCTTAGTTCTAATTATTTTGCTTTCTATATCCAATTTTGTTTTAAAGTCAGTATAGCTTCATTTTCCATGATTTCTATATGTGTTATTATAAGCACTCTTCTCAACAATCCCCAACAGTTGTCTAAGCAATAGAATTCTCGTCACAATCAGAGAGTTTCCAGTTTGAGTAAATTCACAATACATATAATTACTAGAGCGCAGCCAATTCCGAGAGGGGATGGTTTTGGCAATCTCCAGGGCTGGCTTTGCCTAGCCCATCCCCAAGTCTGGACTTTGTCAGACAGAACTTCAGGGGAAACTGCCTCTCCAGCTTCTCAGGTGAGTAAACAGTAAGTTAGTTACATCATCGATTTTCCCCCAGGTCCCTCCCTATCTTCCCTCGTTCCTGCCACCCCCTTGCCACATATCTATGGTTCCTCTAGATTATGTGTTGATCTGACTTTGGTGCGATTAGTACAAGAGCTTGACCTTTCACCCAAGCCTGGGTTTAGTTCCAGCCTCCACAAATGAGGGAAGCATCTGGTTCGACTCCATAATTTAGCTACTGCAAACTGAGCTGCTTGATTCTGCTGCGTCACTGTCATGTGCTCCTTCCAGCTCTTCTGGGAAAACAGCCGGGAGAGGGATCGTTGGGTTGCATGGTAGCTCCACCCCTTGCGTTCTGAGGAGTCTGCACACCGCTTTCCAGGCGGGTTTACTGGTCCCACCAGTGGTGTTCAAGTGTGCCTGTTCCCGCATTCTTGCCAGCTGTTGCTTGTGTTCTTGATAACTGCCATTCAGTGTCGGGCATTTGCGACACAGGATTTTTACACAGAATGACCTGAGAAGTCACATGAAGCATGACTGACAAGCAGTAGACTATCGACAGCCTGGAGGATTGCAGACGAGTGAAGCACTGAAGGGAAGAAGCAGAGAGACAGGACAGGACAGGTGGCTGGAGACAGACGCAGTGCCGCAGAGCAGGAGCGGCATCTCAGAAGTACCTGGAGATGGGACAGGGACGGCGCACACGGGAGAGGGCAGGTAGGCGGATGGCCAGCTCTCCCATAGCAGCGCTGGAGGCCAGCTCTCAGCAGACAACTGCTGCAGCACACGGGATTTCCCCAGGTGGCAACCAGGGCTCTGCGCCAAACTGGTGGTGAGGAAAGGACATCGACTGGTAGGTAGAGGCTTGAAGAGAGGAGCACGGGTCTCTTCCCTTCTGCCACTGGTTAGGCCTGCAAGGCAGGCTGGGAATCACGCGGTGTGCCTGGAGAAAGACAGCTGACCTTTCCCGCTCATCTACATCTGCAAGGCCACACTGTGACCCCGCCTGCGGGGCTCTACTCAAGCCTGGCTCTACTCAAGCCTGGCTCTGCTGTCTGGCGGCACAAGCAGACCCAGTCCACATGGTGGCTGGTGTGGGCTGGGATCTCTACAACACAACCCTTCAGCTGACTGCTCCTCAAGAAAGTGCAGGGAGTGGAGGACTGATCAAAGACAAAAGACAGCAATCCAGTCAGGGACTTCCATGCTCCAGAGCCTGCCCCTGGCAGTCCAGGGTTCAAAACAGCCATGGCCCTCTTCTCTGGTGGCCCTGACCACAGCCCAGCTGAAGGCTTCCCCCAGGGCCTTGTGGGTCAGGGGCTTGAAGGAAAAGCTACTGAACTGTGGCCCCTGCTGCTGACAGCTCCAGGCCCTCCCCTCTGGCCTCCAGAGCCTTCCCCTGGGCTCCACCCAGCCCACCCAGCCATGCCTTGCTAGCCCTGTTGCCCGGAGCTGGGCCGCTCGCCTCCGTTCTCAGGAAGCCTCTTGCCTCCTGACTCCCTGTGCATCCAGCTGCAGATGGCCTCCCAGCTGATCCTCCCCTCAGCCCCACTGGCCCCGTCTACAGGGATGAGCCAAGTGTCAGGCTGGCGCTCGGGTCCCACACTGCAGGCTGCCAGGACCTCTGCTGGGCGTCCTGGATCCTGGGTGATGTGGCCAGTGCCTACTCTTGGGTGCACAAGGCCCTCAGCTCACACAGCTGGCTGGGCCTGGGAATAGAGAGGGCCCCTTCCTCCAGGCTGACCTCAGGCACAGTGACATCCAGAGCAGTCAGCCCCGCCTGCCCCTGGCTGGAGTGGTGGGGGCGGGTGCCACTTACATGGATGCCCAGAGCCCCCTCCACAGGGCAGGCAGGAGCCACCCTGCGATCCTCTGCCCTGGCTGGACTGGCCCCAGGGTGCCCTGGAGCACCTGCTGAAGGAAGGGTGAGAGGCAGCTGAGGAGGGTGGGCTGTCCTCCTGGGGATGTGCTGGGAGACAAACTGCAGCGGCCTCGGCCAAGGCCTAAGCCAAAGAGGACGGGGCTGGGGTGGGGAAGCGAAGGTCACCCAGCTGGGCATTGTCCAGATGGGGTCTCATACTCAGGCCTGATGACAAGAGCTGCTCACCAGAGTCTCTGCCAGAGCCACAACCTTGCACAATGGCTGCACCAAACACTTCTCTGGGGACATCTGCCCAGGCACTGTTGGATCTTGGCTGACGTCACCCACGGAACTGGTCCTGTGGCCAAGGATAATCGCTTAAGCTTATCTAGCGTGATCCTTCCCATTCGGCCTTCAAAACCTTCCCCTGGCCTCGACCTCCCTGAATGTCCTCCTGCCTTCCTGTGGCCCCCACGCCCCTTGTGAAGCTGTTCCAGTCCCAACGACACTGCCAGGTGGCCTCA